>OY723293.1:1523400-1688400 GCA_963210315.1 Rhynchopus euleeides
GTATCGAAAGAACATCGAGTGCGACCGTTGTGACGGGAGCGGGAAAATGGTCTGCAGCCGGGATATTCAGTGCCCCGCCCACTGCGATTGCGGGGACAGCAACTGCATGGACGATCTGAGGAAATACGGGAACTAGCGAGGTTTTCTTCCGTGGAGATCTCGCCCTAAAAGAAAAAATGGAGCACTCCCTGGGTCTCAATGTCAAATGGTACTTGGCCGCATGCATGGTGTCGGGACGTTTTTTTTTGTTAGTTCGGCGTAGCCAACTGGGGAAACTTTCTGTGCCTTTAGCTGGATCGTGCGTCCCCACTCACACCACTTCATCAGACCGGGGAGTGGTATACACAAAGAGTGGGGTCTGCGTTCCAACAAAACAACTTTCGGCAGCAATTGGTTTGTTGTCTCGTTTTGCTGTCACTTTACGATCCAGCGGGGGGCACAGATAGTTTTTCTTACCAGTTACGAGCGACGAAGCGTAGCGATGTCGTGAAGGACATTTTTTTTCTTAAAGTCACAGATACAGGGTATAAGATAGACTTTTTTTCTGGCGCCGTTTTCCGGTTTTTCTGGTTTTGAAAATTTTTCGCGCGCGCCTTCGGCGCGCGCGACCCGCGCAAACCCTCCCAGAATCTGAGAGGCCCGGTGCCTGCGCGCGTCCTGTCGTACTGAGGCTGCTTGGTGGGGCAAGCGCAGCAGGTTCTACTTTTTCTTCTACGAACTCTTAGCACAAAGACATGCACAACACAAACAACAATGCTCTAAGGGGCGGGGCAAGAGGTCAGGGGAGGGGGAAGCAGAGAGGAAGGGAGGAAGGGAGGAGGACGGGGGCGGGGGGGCGGCGGAGTGAGCCGGCGGGGAGGGGGGGGGGGGCGCACGAGCCCCGGCACCAACCGACTCAGGATCACACCCACCGTGGTTGTGCCAGGCTCTGCCGAACAGCAGTGGCGTGTTGCTGTGCCGCCCGCAGCTCCCCGAAGGGACAGTAGCTGAGCTTTCGTTCTTCCGATGTGAATGCGTCCACGTACTGACGGAGCGCCGCTTCCGGAATCCCGTCCGGAGTGACACTACCCTCCATACAGATGGCCAGCGTGTTCTGCAGCTTGGCGTCGCCCATACGGTTGCTGAGCCTGTTCTTGATGATGCGGAGCTTGGAGAACATCCGCTCAGCACTACTTGTCGACAAGGGGATGGTCAGCACAATCTGCAGGAGACGCGAGGTGTGCGGGAAGGCGAGACGGTTCAGCTGATTCTTCAAGAATGCTTTGATGAGAGTGCTGAATCTGCGGCTGCGGGTATCCTCCTGTGTTTGTGCGGTCTCCTTCAGCTTCATTCGCACGTTGGCCAGCTCCAACTCCAGCAGACCCCGCTCTTCGGCCGGGAAGTACGGTGCACTCGGTTCCGTCTCCTTCTGCACCCCGTCGGCATCCTCAAATGTCATCACCTTGGGCTCGCAGAAATGATCGCAAAGTGCTTTGAGCTTCTGTGCCGCTGCTGCTGCGTTGTCGAAGTCGGGGCACCAGGGATCATACACAGAGAATGCTGCAAGCACCCCGAAGTCATCCATCAGCCCCTCGATCTCCTCCTTCAGGGTACGGAGGTAGGGCTTTGCGTACTGCTCGTGATACTGTGCCACGAACTCCTCCGTGATGGGAGGGCAAGAAGGCCGGGCGTCATTGATCAGTATCCAGCAGGATGCGTAGGTCGGAGACAGGTCGGGTCGTTCTAACAGCTTTCCGATCTTGCATGCATAGTGTGTCGCGATGCGAGGGAGATCACCGAAACACAGGCTTGCATGCTGTATGCACCGCGAGAAGGCGCCAAGACAGTGCATCACCTCCCGCATCAGGAATAACCCGACGAGGGTGCTGCTCTCCTGGTACACCGCACGCAGGGCAACTGCCTTCTCATGATCCAGCTTGTTGATACACATGACCACCCCTTTGAGGCAGTCAGTCAGACTCTGCGCACAACGCTCATGCGAACACCAGCGGGTGTCTCCAACACTGCACAAGTCGCGCTCACGCCAGAACCCGAAGCCATCGATCCTCTCCAAAGCGGACATGCATTCCCGAAAGCACCGGAGTTTGCCTGTGCCATTCCCAGCACCCCTGTACAGCAAGGCAAACGTGCTGGAGACAAGGTCGTAGCTTGCGCGGATGACAGGGTGGTCCTTGGCAGTGTGCATCGCAACAAGATTGAGTGCATGCGCCCGACAAGCCGCCCAGAAGGAGTACGGTGCTTTCCGTACCTTCACCTGCAACTGAACACCCTTACGACTCCCGCCCATGGTGTTGCACGAATCCGACGCAAACGCAAGCATCTTGTTCCAGAAACCGTCGCCAAGGTCGTCGAGTTGTTGAATCAAGAAATCTGTGATGTTTGTCGCAGTCTGTGATGTGTTCAGCGGAGTCATGCGCCAGAACAGTTCGTTGGTATCAAAGGTGGTTGGGTCGATGACCCGGATCAGGATGCAAAATTGCGATTGGCGTGTCACATCCTGCGTCTCGTCCGTGATGATGGATACGAACGGGGATCTTTCAATCTTGTGCTTCACTTCCGCCATGGCGTGGCTTGCCATCAGACCCACTACTTCGTCGTAGATTGTGTTCGAGGTGAGGTTGTGGTATGTAGCATTGAAAGACTTTACTTCTGGGGAAGTGTAGCTGTCACGCACGCGGAGGGATGCGAGGGTCGTCGTGAGGGCTTCGTTGTTGCTGCAACAGTACTGTACGTCGTGCAGCAGGCGGCAGAGCATCTCGGTGTTCTGAAGCTGCTTCACCTTAGAGTTGACCCAGGCCCTCTGGTGAGCTGTGGAGCGGATCTCTCCTGCAGTCCCATGTCGGCGCACCGAGTCTTCTCTTGCCAGCCACTGTGCCCACTTCTCGGTGTGCTTCTGTCTCGTTGCCTCGGTGTGCTCCTTCGCGCGGGAGGTGAAGCGGCTCTTCACCTCATTCCATGGCAGGCACCGCCCGACGAAGACACCGCGCTTGCTTGCGTCAAAGCAAGCGCGGCACGCCAGCCCCTCGGGTGTGGGTTTTGCCCACGCGTGGGATTCGCGCAGCATTCCCATCACCCGGCTGTCCCCCTGGATGTCCTCCGGGACATGCACTATCTCGCTGGCGCGGGGGAAGGGCTCGGCAGGCGCATCCAAGCCGACGGGCCCCGCGTACTGCGCCATCAACTTTGCCTCCACGTAGGCGTAGACCTCGTGCTTGTGGAGGGAAGGGTACAGGCAGTCGTTGGAGTTGCGCACGGGGGTGGTGGTGTAGCCCCTCGCGCGTTGGCGCTCATTGGCGATCGCGGCCTCCAGAGCTTCAGCTGATCTCTCCGCATTATCATCAGCTGCCATCTCGACCTCAACTTGCCGTGCAATCGCAAGATCTGCGACGAGGGCTGGGGCCTGCTGTGTCGGGGCAGGCGCCGGCACGGCCTCGCTCTCCACCAACGGCATTTCGTCTGCCTTTGTCTTTGCCAGTTTGACGAGGCTACTCAGGGGCTTCCTCATATGAGGTGCCACCTCGTCGTCCGCGCGAGCAAGAGCATCGAATGCCTTGCACAGCGCGACAAGGTGCCTGTTTGAGGCGGCTTGGTGGTTGCTGAAGCCGCGGATCGAGCACTGGTTGCAGAGGAAGGCGTGCAAGTTGGCATATCGGTCTTGCCCGGGGTACTTGCCCGCCTTCCACTGGTCATACCCAGTGTGATACTGCGGCCCGCCCACCTCCTGCACCGTCCCCCGCACCGCCCTCTGCGATGCAAAGCCAAACGCGCCCAGCTGGGCCTGATGCGCTCTCCGCTTTGACATATCTTCTTACAGTATGCCTGCAGGCGCGTGGGGGTGTGGGTGTGTCGTGGGTGCCACCAGTCAGACACCTGACATGTGAAGGCTCGGTGTGATCCCTACGGAGGACGGTTCTGTGCCAGTTCTGCGGGACCATCACACAATGGAGGATCTCGAAACTTCAAAACAGAAGAGACCTGCATGACGAGGGCATCACCACCCACCGGGCCCCACCGGGCCACCCGCTAGGTCCATTTTTTCTTCTCCGCTTCTCTGCCTTCTTTGGACTATTTGAGCTCCGTGCGGATCACGATGGGGTCACTTTCTATTTTTTTCTGGCGTTTTTTCTGACTGTTTTACTGTCCCAAAGTTACAAAAAAAACGCCAAAAATGAGACCGGCCTTTTTTTTTTTCAGAAAACCGGGAACCGGGAAACCCTGGTTTTGAAAACCGGAAAACCAGACCTATCTTATCCCCTGCTTGCAATACGCAAGGTTGGAAGGGGGGCTGAGGGGAAAGCTCCGTTGTATCCTCTGACCGAGCAAGACTCCCCCCCACCCCACCCCACCCCACCCCACCCCCCCTCGCTGCACTCGTCATCGTCATCGTCGCCCGCCTCAACTTCCCCCTCGATTCCCTCCGCCTCTGATGAATCGTCACCACCCTCTTGTTCTTCGTACGCAAATGCTGATTCGCCTTCAGAATATTCGGTTGCCTCGTCATTGTCAAGAATCACTCCAGACATGATCGGTACCGACCGCGGTGCCTGCAAAGGGAGTGTGTGGAGCACTCAGAACCGGAAAATTCGAGTTTTCGTGTAATTTGCTATGGCAAATGCCTTATCTTCTACTCCACCAAATTTGACATTTTTTGTTGTCTTGAACAGGGCTGCTCTCAAACATTTCGAGATAACAAAAATCGGTCAAAAATTCGAAAAACAAAATTATTTACTCATGGATGCTGAGATAACTGTACATATTATGGGGGTCTTCGCTACGGGGTGGTCGTCAGTGCATTTTAGTGCATTTCCAGTTGAATTAGCTGAAAACTGACGAAGATTGACGAAGCATAACGACCAGCGAAGACCCCCTATATGTACAGTCCGCTGGTAAGTGGCAGTCAACATTGCATCAAAAGCAGGGTGTGCGCCTCAGAATGGCTGTCCCCACATCCTGACACCCCCTGCCCCTCCCCCCAGTGAAGGGTGGTCATTCTTGTGCTCCCTTCTACTTCTATTTCACTTCCCCCCCTCGCCACCCCCGCGAGAAGGTGCTGGGTGAGGTGCCTTTGCCACTCTCGATAATCAATCCCCCCCTCCCTACTACACCCCGCATTGTACCCACAGGAACACGGATGCGTGAGCAGCGAATACGCCCGACGGCAGCGAGACGCGAGGCCACCCCGCCCTGCTTCAGGGGATGGCTGTGCCCACTCACGTCACTCTGACATCGGGGATCCATGAGTTCTGCGATGGCAGGATGCCCCTCCCCAACAGACAGAGGCGCAGTCTCTGGATGCGCTGCCAGCGGCGCATCCCAAGACAAGCCCAGCCTGGTGGTGGTGTGTATGCCTTGTTGTGCCTTTTGCTTGGATCTTGCGAACCCCCCCCCCCCCCCCGCCCCGCACCCCCCCCGCTTTGCTTTTGTCCTGAGTTGTTGGCCTGCTTTCGCTTTTTCAGATCCAGGAGGAGGGGGGGGGGGGGTGGTGCATGGAGTTTGCACACCCTTCATGCCCCACCCCACCCACCTCCTCCGCCCGAGATTTGATTCGGCGGGCGAGAGAGGTCAGGCAACGGGAAGTAATTGCATTCGAACTGACAGCTTCGCGAAGGGGAATGCGATGGTTTTTTTTGCTTCAGAACAACACAAAGGCGCTTCCCCCTTTGGAAGCGCATGCAAAGATCGGCACGCCCCTCGAGACGCCTATTCCTTAGAGAACTCCCGTTCGGGAACCGTGATTTACACCTTGTCTGCATTATGCGATACCTATTCCCTCAAATGGGCTGTCTATCCCGGAGGTAAGTTTGAGCTCTTCACCCCGCCCCACCCCCGCCACATCTGCGGCACAATTACTCACGAACGAAGTCAGAACGGCCAGCACAGGTAGCATACCCGTACGGATCCCCTTGTGGTACCACTGTTTGCCTTAGTCGTAAAAAGTATGCCACTCGGCCCAGAAAAAAATATCGGGTTCAACCGTTGGCTCAGCGTTCGTGATTTGTCAAGCAGAAACGTGAAACGACTGGTTGGCGGTGGTGCTGCCAATCCGCACGAGCTGTGGAGTCACCTTCGTGCAGCAAATGGTGTTCTAGCGGGTAATTCCCCTGGGCCATGTCACTTCCGTGTTGTGCCACTCAGGCACTTCGGGGGTGCGAATGGTCTATGGTCTCATGGTCTAACAGAAGAGTAGGCGTGCCATCGGGGGCCGATTGTGTGCTGCAAAACACTGCGATTTCTCAGACATCCTGTATTTAGTATTTCTTCTGGTGAGGTGGGTATGTGTATGAGTTTGGCCCGTTGGTTCGGCACAGCAGCCAATCTGGGGCCAACCAGAACTTTTTCGATTTAGTCCCTGAAAATGTGAGAGGGACTACGAAAGAACAACCTAAATCGGCATATTCAGGGGACGCCATGCCGTACCGTATTCGGGAAAATGATGGAACGGGAAAATGTGTTACAAGTTTCATCTGAGTCGCCATTTGTTTCAGTTATTTCCGTTTCAGTATTGTTTTAGTGGGTTTGTGTGGACTTGGTTGGTTTTGGGCGGTCAGTATACTTTCCCAAGGGATCGCCGAGGTCACTACTGTCAGGTGTACGTGCCGAAGAAGGGTAAGATGGGCCAGCGGGGTAGCTCCTTCTTCATCCGATAGAAGGGCCTTTCGACCCCTGTTGTGCGGTTCCGGGGAAGCGGTTTCTCCTGTTGCCGATCACTGTTCGGCGCTTTTCATCCCGCTTCAAACTGAGCAGCCGTGCCCGAGTTCGAAAGGATGCGCGCAGCACGTGCGTTCCACAACCTTCACCGCGCCCGTCACACCCTTCCCGACAACCGTCTTGGCGATGATCACCTGTCCTCAGCACCCGAGGGCATCCGCTTGTGTCCCGAGCCAACTGGCAGTCTTTCTCGCCATGTCCCATGCCCGCGCCGCAGTCACTGAGGCAGTGCGGGCGCCCCGTGGCGCGGGATCCGCACAAGCCTCCGAACAAGTTCAAAAGTGCGTCAATTCCAAATGTCCCAAGTCCCTAAAATCCGCGTTTGTTCTAGTTACTTTTCGTTCCAGAATAGTCCCGTTCCAGCATTTTAACAGTTGATCATTTTTCCGAGTACATTTGGTCATTTGTTCTCATCCGCCACCGCTTTTTTATTTGGATGCACCCACGGGCGCAAAAGACTGAGAGAGAGAGAAAAGATAGTTTTCCGGGTGACACACCCCTGAGCGGTGTGTGCGCGGGCACCCCCCCGCAATACAACCCTTTCCCGCCCCCACCCCCGCCCCCGCCCCGCCCTGATTCCACCAATCCCACCCCTTACTCTGGCCTGCTGGTTGCTCGTTTTGCACCTATTTTGCTTGACTAGGTGCACGGACCCCAGCTGGCCCGATCTTCGTTCCGTCTCTGCGTCTACCCAGCATTTGCCTGGTCCCACATATATGCCCCTATGTTATGCCACTCTGAGATCAGCTTGCGGCACTGCCGCGGCTTACGGATGTGACGATGACACCCCACCACCACCACACGCTCTCTGAGTAACTGTAGTCCCCTTTATTTCCTCGCGCCACACCCAGGCAAATTCCTGAGGCAATGAAGGAGGAACCCATTGAGCACACAAAAAAGGCAGCGCACACCCCCCCTTTCCCCCTGCAGCAGCGCCTGTTGCAAGAAGAGCCCACAGCTCACCTCCGCACAAGCCGAGGTGTGCGCGGTGTCGCTGGAACATCTCTAAAAACTTTGCGCCTGCAAATCAGAAAGGGGAGAGAACAACCAGCGGGTGTTCGTCGATCGCGAGAACACCCCACACACCTGCTGCGGGTGTGGTGTGTCCCTGCATGATCTGCATAGCAAAGTTTTCCTGCGTTGTTAGACCAAACTCCAAAACAGAACGTCCGTCACATGTGGTCCAATGGGGGGTTGGGCGAAGAACATACCCGAGAACTAAATGTTTATCTCCCTCGCCCCCTCTCTCTCTCTCTTCACTGGAGGTGGGGAGGTTCTGACTGCTGAATGCAGCCAGTCGGAACATCATTCGCCCAACACTACCGCAAGGATCAGTGCAGCTGGCAGCCCCTTGCGTTGGGATTGAGACGGGGTGACAGCTGCGCTGTTCCACACTACACAAGAGTTCGGCCGGCCCTCAGCTGCATCCTGAGCTTCTTGCTGTAGCGGCTGCTCTTTTATTGCTGTGTTGAAGACCTTTCGCCCCGCACCCCACCCTCTGACACGAAAGGTGCAGTTCGGCGCAACAGCTGCGAGAGAAAGGGGCGTTGCGCCTGTGCGTACAGTAGCGAACATTTCTCTTGCGAATCCCTGAGGGGGTGTGCGCACACCCGAAATATGGGGCGACGTCAGGGCTGACCTTGGGTATGGAGTTACACCCGCACCGACATATTCGAGGTATCACACATCGAGAGAGTGGTTGGGCTTTGTCGAACGCCCTCGGATGTGGCCCGTTTTTAGGGTTCCCAAGTCAGACTATTGGCACACGTGAGAGAGCGCATCGAATCGATGGGCACCATACGTGTGCCAATATCTTGCTGGCGTTCCCATATTATTCTTGGCGGGTAGATGATACCATCGTTTTGTGTAGTGTTCGTCATCACAAAGCTGTAGATCTAAAAAAAACTCGCCCTGTTTATGAAGCCTTTCTGACGTAACCCCGCCCCCGGCGTCCCCACCACCAGGGGATAAGATAGGTCTGGTTTTCCGGTTTTCAAAACCAGGGTTTCCCGGTTCCCGGTTTTCTGGAAAAAAAAAAAAGGTCGGTCTCATTTTTGGCGGTTTTTTTGTGACTTTGGGACAGTAAAACAGTCAGAAAAAACGCCATAAAAAACTAGAAAGTGACCCCATCGTGATCCGCACAGAGCTCAAATAGTCCAAAGAAGGCAGAGAAGCGGAGAAGAAAAAATGGACCTAGCGGGTGGCCCGGTGGGTGGTGATGCCCTCGTCATGCAGGTCTCTTCTGTTTTGAAGGTGCGCACATGGTGGACTCCAGCCACCATGTCTAAGAGGGAGTCTAAGACTGCAGTCTGTACTGGAGACGGGAGTCTATTGTCCAGCTAATGTACGCTAAGACTCCCGCTAGTTGAGACTCATGGGAGACACACGGTCACGTGACGGTGTACTCCAGCGGAGGTAGGGTAACTTCCGCTGGAGTTCACCGTGTCGTCTGCCTCTGTGCAGCGTCACTCAGTGCCATCGAATACATGGCGACAGCCCACCAAATCGAGACAGATCTGCTTGTCTGGAGGGCTGAGACGAGAACACGAACGACTTTCAAGCAGTCTTGAAGGTCGCCAAGCCTATTGGGGGCAACTAACAGATGAGATTTGTTTGTTGCCTGTCGTCACAGCTAGGTGCCCATCTCCTCGATAACGGAATGTGTGCAGAGATCTCGTGGACCCTTTGGCCATTCTGTCGTGCACCCACTTCACCCACAACGCACACCTGTCGCGAGTGGTCGCTCCCCCGTCCTCCTCCACCCTGAAGGTTGAACCCTCAAGGACCAGTGATCTCCTGCTGGCCGGGCTGCGATACAGCGAAGCCTTCCTACTTACAAGCGAATCCAGACAGTAGGGAACAGATGTTCACTACCGTGGCCGCCGGCGGCTGGGGCTCCGCCCCCCTGCGTAAGAAAATTGCACCAGACCGGTTTTTTGACCGAGAGTCCAAACTTTCAAAGCAGCTGCTGCGCCTGCCCCACCAAGCAGCCTCAGTACGACAGGACGCGCGCAGGCACCGGGCCCTCTCAGATTCTGGGAGGGTTTGCGCGGGTCGCGCGCGCCGAAGGCGCGCGCGAAAAATTTTCAAAACCAGAAAAACCGGAAAACGGCGCCAGAAAAAAAGTCTATCTTATACCCTGCCCACCACCCCTCCCAAAGAAAAAAAAACCGTTCAAAAAATTTGTATCGTGCGATCCAGACTACAATCAGCCATCCGCTCCTCTACCTATTTCCATCCCATCCGTTCCGGTACGCCATGAAGATGACGGTGTGTTTCTCCGCAACAAGCATTTGAATTGGAGAATTTTTGAAGCGGTGGGTCTATCGCACCAAGCACGCACCCCCTCCCCCCCTTCCCCCCCCTCCCCCCTCTGCTCTTGGTGCGACACGCCACTGCCCCAACATACAGCGCGCCGCCATGTTGCCTTTGCCTGTGAACCGTGCCACCGGTTCCGCCCATGAAGAGGGGGCTTTCCCCCACCCCAAAGATACGGACATGTCGTTTTCACTCTCAACTCCTTGCAATCAGAATCAGGGGGTGTACGGTTTGCAACAAAATCCTCACCCGTGTTATCCGCGTGTTGGCGTTGTTTTTTTTGTTCATTTATTTTGCCGAGGGGGTCCTCGCTACGAGTCACTGTGAGTCACGAGTCGTCAGTTTTCAGCCAAACATGGCTGACTTCTCACTTTTTCTCACTCAGTCACACTTGGTAGCGAGGGCCCCCCGAGGTTTCTATTTTTTTTGCCACCTTTTCTCCCTCACTCTCCCTCTCTCTCTCAAGCGCTTGACAACGTGCCGCTGGCGTGCCCTCCTGAAGCGCCAGCCAACGCAGGCGCAGACCAAAGCAAGCGTCACCTGAGAGTTTCATCGCGTGTTTTGACAACATCAGTTTTGGTTTGTGGCTTGATATCAGCCCTTTCCCCGTCGGATCTGCCCAACTGCAGCTCTCTCTCTCTCTTCTCTTCTCTTCTCTCTCGTTCACCTCCACACACTTGGTGGGCTAGAATCCGTGCAGGATAAACCCACCCTAGTAGTGATGAACACGCACCCCCCCCCCTCTCTCTCTCTCTCTCTCACTCTGGGGGTCTTCGCTATCGCAGTTTTTTTTTCGGCAAGTTTCGACGGTTTCCACCTCCCAAGAGGAGGAAAGTGCACCAAAGCGCGCCGTTTTTGGCACCACAGCGGAGAGCCCCATCTCTTCTCTTTCTCTCTCTTTCGCGTGTCTTAGCAGCGTCGCTGTGGTGCGATGCGCCACCTCGAAGCTCCAAGCGACGCAAGTGACAAAACAGAGCAAATCAGAGGCGGTGTTGCTTTCTCGTTGGATCCCAGGTCGTTCCACGACTTCCCTCCGGCAGGCAGCATCAGCAGTGCCAGGATCAAGGGGATCTGGGGGCAACGAGTGTCCTCCCTGCAGTGCACCTCGTGGGAAGCCAGTCGTGCCGTTGCATGGATTCTCTCATCATCACGACAGGTTTGACAGCTCCCCCTGAATACCCGCCTCTGGTTCCGGCGCAACGCCAAAACCAGAGCAAGAAAAAAATAACGTTGTGCTCTCGACCCCTCTCCCTCTCTCTCCCTCTCTCTTTCCCTCTGTTTCTCTTGTTATCCTGCCCCCACCCCTCACTCAAAAATTGAAGCAAAGACAACGTATCAGTGCAACCGAGGCCAGAAACCGATTGTCACAGGTTGCACAAGGGGAAATCAGCACCCCCCTCCCGCCTATCGTTCTTACCAGTTACGAGCGACGAAGCGTGGCGAAGTTGCGAAGGAACGAAGGGAATTGTACGACTGAAGCTTTAGAGAAGTATCACACCTTCATGTCACTCCACAGGGGCTTACACAGCCTTTGTGCGCGCTCAACGAGACGTAGCCCGGGGGCTGCATGTTTTTTTGCAGTTGCTGGGCAAGGTGTTTTACCTTACTATCGCGAAATGAGTACAATTTTTTTCCCGGTTTGGCCGCCCTTGGCTTGTTCGGGGGATTGACTTTGCTGAGGTGGTTGTCTAACAAAAATCACCCTGCAGGAATCTCCTACCACACATGTGCAAGCTGATAATTCAGACTCACTCGGACCACACTCATATTTAAACCAAAAGATGGGTGATGCTGTATCGATCGTCTTGATATGCCTGTCATATCTGCGAACTGTTGTCCGAGCTGTCAACTCGACGCCCTCTCTTTGTGCAGACCTGTGTCCCTTCCACACCACTCCGGGTATTTGTTACCAGAAGCAAAAACAAAAAAAGCAAGGAAAGAACTGCCGAACAGAATGGTGTGCGCAGAACCTCAACTCCTCGTTCTGCATACAGAGTATGCTGTCAAAGCAAACACAAAGTAGACACAAAAAAAATCCCTCCTTTTATCCTGCTCGCAGCAGGAGACAAGGGTGGGGAGGGCCACCAGGGGCAGAACGAGGCTACTGCTCGTGGTTTGTACGAGAATAAAATGCCCAAAAAAATAAAACCACGGGCAGTAGCAATGTCAAAAAAAATGTAAGGGAACCCAGAAGGAAGGCTTTGGTTGAGGAAAAGAAACGGCCGGGGCTGCTGTGCCACACTCCCCCACCCCCTCATCCCTTCCTCCCGATGCCCCCCAAAGGTGGATCTTGCTGCAACCCGGATCAGGGCTGCGGTGTCAATGCCAGTTTTTGTTTTGCACATAACACACCTGTGTGGTACGGGAAATGCTACGAGGAACGCGATGGACTCGGGACTGCTGCTGGCCTCTCTTGCTATGGTTTACTTATGTTTCGTGCTCCACCTGCTCCACCTCATTCTGCACTTCAGATGATCCACTTCACGTGGGTTACGGGGTTTGGGACAACGATGATATGTTGTGTCCGACGACAAGGTAAGGTAAGCTCATCGAGGTACACCAAACCGGAGTTGTCAAATCAAAAAAGACACACCGCCCGAGAGGCAATTGGTGTGACACAACAGCGATGACACAACCACTCTGCCCGAGGGGGCGCGTTTTTAGCGACCGAGACCTCCTCTCCTGACTGAGGGACACACGATGTGACCGTCTGAGAGACGCAGCATTCTACCCTGCCCGAGGGGCACCCACTCTCCTGACCGAGAGACACGCAGTCTTGCCCGAGGGGCACCTGGTTTCCTGACCGAGACAATATTCTGCCCGAGGGGCACTCACTCTCCCGACCGAGAGACACGCAGTTTTGCCCGAGGGGCACCTGTTCTCCTGACCGAGACAATATTCTGCCCGAGGGGCACCCACTCTCCCGACCGAGAGACGCAGCATCTCGCCCGAGGGGCACCTGTTCTCCTGACCGAGACAAAAATTTTGCCCGAGGGGCACCCACTCTCCCGACCGAGAGACACGCAGTCTTGCCCGAGGGGCACCTGTTCTCCTGACCGAGACAATATTCTGCCCGAGGGGCATCCACTCTCCCGACCGAGAGACGCAGCATCTCGCCCGAGGGGCACCTGTTCTCCTGACCGAGACAATATTCTGCCCGAGGGGCACTCACTCTCCCGACCGAGAGACACGCAGTTTTGCCCGAGGGGCACCCGTTATCCTGACCGAGACAAAACTATGCCCGAGGGGCACCCACTCTCCCGACCGAGAGACGCAGCATCTCGCCCGAGGGGCACCTGTTCTCCCGAGGGGCACTCACTCTCCCGACCGAGACAAAAATTTTGCCCGAGGGGCACCCGCTCTCCCGACCGAGAGATACACAATCTTGCCCGAGGGGCACCAAATCCCGACCGAGAAGACGACCCTCACACCATGCTCGTGTCAGGTCTCAAGAGGGCTGAAGCCGCGGTTGAGGACAACAACACCCCCACGCACTGGTTCTAATAAATGACGGCGAGGTGCACGGGGGGATCAGCACGAAGGAGGGGCGCAAAAAGATGGGGATGATGACGCCGTGGTGTTCAAGGTGGTCCTCCGCCGCTTATGAACGTGACAGCGGGACAGCGCTGCGCCCGTGGCCGCAGCGGATTGAGGACATTCCCATCAGCCATCGAGACTATCACCGCGCCTCGCCGAAAACCTGCTTCACGCTTGATCGCGCTCAAGGTTTCCAAACGCATACTTCAGCTGGAGGTTCCGTCACAGAGGCGCTGACAAAGGCGGGACCAAGAGCAACAGTCGGGTGCTGATAAATGGGTCGATACTGATGCAGCAAAGTGACGTCAGTGATATCCAACTCCTACTTTCCTGACCGAGACACGATCTTGCCGAGGAGCATCGGACCGAGACACCCACTTCTGCCTGAGAGGCACCTAGCCGAGACGCATTTTTCCTGCCCGAGGGGCATCTCGCCGAGACATTACCTGCCTGAGGGGCACCTGGCCACGACATACCTACAGCTTACGCTTGCGGGGCACCCTGCCTGAGGAGCACCTGGCCAAGACATACATTTCCGCCTACGAGGCACCCTGCCCGAGGGGCACCTGGTCAAGACACACACTTCCGCCTACGGGGCACCCTGCCCGAGGGGCACCTGGCCAAGACAGACACCTCTGCCTACGAGGCACCCTGCCCGAGGGGCACCTGGCCAAGACAGACACTTCCGCCTACGAGGCACCCTGCCCGAGGGGCACCTGGCCAAGACAGACACTTCCGCCTACGAGGCACCCTGCCCGAGGGGCACCTGGTCAAGACATACATTTCCGCCTACGGGGCACCCTGCCTGAGGGGCATCTGGCCGCGACATACACTTCCGCCTACGGGGCACCCTGCCTGAGGGGCATCTGGCCAAGACGCACATTCATGCCCGAGGGACACCGGGCCGAGACATTACATTCCCTGCCTGAGGGACACCTGGCCGAGACACATTCCTGCCGAGGGGCACTCACTCCCGACCGCGAGACGCAGGATTTTGCCTGAGGGGCACCTCCTCTCCTGACCGAGACACAACCCCGCCCAGCACAGTGCCGAGGGGCATTTACGCTTTCGACTGGAATACCGAGCCTGACCCGGGGAGACACAATCGTGCCACAATCGGGAGGGGCATACTCTCTTGATTGAGAAATACACCTTTTTTGCCCGAGCGACGGCACCTGAAGGCGGAAGGGTGGCCTGTCACACACAGCCTGCCAGATCCAGCTCGAGCACGGTGACGCGACGTGAGCTTTCCGAGGGCGACAGTTTTCGTGTACCAATGCAACGCCCCCGGACACGCCCCCGAGAAGCCGGCACGTCTGTCGTGCCCAGCTTATCTGCGCGAATGCCGACTACGCGCACCCCGGCGTCAAGCGGATGCCCGCACACGCCCCAAGCGGGGCATACTCCGTCGAAGCATAGTCTCCCTGCCGGGGGACACACATTCAAGCCTGCATTATTCACAGGGGTCAGGGGGAGTTCCGGGCGTCTGGGGCCCGGTGTTGAGACGTACGACCTCACAGTTCCATGCAGGGAAGGGGAGCTGCTGACTGGACACCTGCGAGGTGCCGTGGGACATACACAGAGATCAGGTATCCAACACAGCCGAGACGCTCTCCCAAGCTGCACTGCTCGGGGAGCAAAAGAAGCAGCGACTGAGAGACGCGTCCGCATCGCCTGTGTCAGCGGTGCCGCCGCTGAGGGGGTCCACCGAAACCGCAGCCATGGCAGCGGGCCGAGATCATTCCACAAGGTTGGGGGGCAGTCAGCCAGTCTTCCCGAGTACCCAGCAGCCTACTCGACAAGCCCGAACAGCGACTGCAGCGTGCGACAAGCTCCGGTCCGCGGGGACTCACCTCTCTCATTAAGAAGGCGACTCCGAGAATCCTTCTGGCATGCCCACACCTCCAGGGCCTCGAATTTCCTCACGCACCGGGAAATACGCCCTCCACACTGAGTCCGGGCGTTACCACTGAATCGACGCCACGTGGGGCCACAGGGCCTCCGTTTGATGCGCTGTCTACGAGGCGGGCGATGGGGCAGGTACAGTGGGGATCAGCCCAGTGGGAAGGGGGCCGCAGGAACGTGTTGTCCACCGCTCGAGCGGAGTTCAGGAGACGACAGTGCGCGCGATCGCCCTCTTTCACCCAGAAGGGCCGGCACCTCTCACACCTACCCCTGGGCACTCCATGCAGCGTCTCCAGTGCGCCATGAAGAGGCGCGTTGGGCTTCACCCCGCAACTCGCTCGCAGCCAGCGAAGACCGGAGAGGACACAGAGAGCCACAGAGCGATCGAGATCACGCCGGAAAGCACCGGGTGTTGGCCGGGCTCCCGAAGGGCGAGAGTTTAAGACGGCCGGACAGTAGACTGCTGCGGAGGAGCTGGGAGGCGAGTTTCAGACTGTGATTTCTCGATCCGCCGAGCCCTGTCCCCAGGCGAGAGCTGCCGGGTCATGGTGGCTGAATATGCACGAGCGTCGCGGTGGTGGTGCTGGGAGCGCACCAGAGGACTGTCACGCTGAGGGGCTGGGCATGGCCACTGACTACCTGGATACGGCCGTCTCAGTGCATCGCCCGGGGTGCAAAACGACATCGAGGATGTCAGGAAGAAGGGTCATGTGGGCACACACCAATATGTCGGAGACGTGAAGAAGCCTCGAGGGGAAGGGTTCCCCAGGGGATGGAGGATCCCGAAGAGGTACAGGGTGAGGATTCAAATACCCGGAGTGGGAAACGCACCAGACGTCGGGGGTCAGCCAAGAGCGGGTGGTTGCAGCACAGGCGGGGCTGTGTGCAACCTTTGCCCCCTTAGTTTCGCCGGGTTGAGACGCATCAACTCTCTCGCCGGGTGCGGCAACTGGAGAGACAGGCATGTTGTCGATAGGGCACACCAAGAATCACGAGGCTGACCACACGACGGCGGCACACGGCCGAGGCAGGCGGATCCCCTCAGCGAGTGAGGTTCGATCGTTTTCCGTACAAGGTGCTCGTGACAACGTAGAAAGCGGTACATTACCATCGGAGGGATGCATACGATGGGCGACGGAGCCTGATCACTTCAATAGTAGACCGTTCGCGCGGCGTCCCTAAGTCCTTGGGTCCTAAGGGTCCTGGGTGGAAGCGTCCAATGCAACACTCACAGCATAGAGGCCAAGTGTTTCTCGTAGTATTTTGCACATAACACACCTGTGTGGTACGGGAAATGCTACGAGGAACGCGATGGACTCGGGACTGCTGCTGGCCTCTCTTGCTATGGTTTACTTATGTTTCGTGCTCCACCTGCTCCACCTCATTCTGCACTTCAGATGATCCACTTCACGTGGGTTACGGGGTTTGGGACAACGATGATATGTTGTGTCCGACGACAAGGTAAGGTAAGCTCATCGAGGTACACCAAACCGGAGTTGTCAAATCAAAAAAAAAATATGGGGGGGGGTTTTTCAAAGTGCAAGAGGTGGAGCCCGTTCAACAGGTGGAAGCGTCCAATGCAACACTCACAGCATAGAGGCCAAGTGTTTCTCGTAGTATTTTTACTAGTTACGAGCGACGAAGCGTAGCGAAGTCGCGAAGTAACGAAGTAACGAAGGTAAACGTACGAAGATTAGCACCTTCATGCCACTTCACAGGGCCTCAACACAGCCTTGAGACAGCAAGTGTGCGCTCAACAAAACGTAGCCCGGAACTGTTCTCCCACAGTTGCTGGACAGGGTGTCTATAATAAAGCGAAAGAAGTACGATTTTCTTTGTTGTGCCGTATCGAATCCGACAAGACTCGATGTTCCAGCAGCCAGCGAAAAACCGCACCACCCACCCCACCCACCCCCCCACATCAGGGATAGGGCTAAAGGGCTTGCGCCCCACCTACGTAACCCCCACCCGCCCACCCACACACACCACCACCAAACCATGCAACACCGCAGCATCCTCGGCGGGGCACTCCGGCGGGGCCCCGGCTTGCTCCGCAGTGCGGCAGGCGGTGTCAACTCAACATCTAGTGGGGGTCGTGGCGCCACCCCGACATCCCATGCCTCAACGAGCTCCTCTTCCTCCTCCTCCTTCATCTTCGTCCAGCTCCGCCTGGCAAGCAGCGGCGTGTCGTCGGGGCAGCAGAGCGACAGCCTGCATGTCTTTGGCGTGGGTAATGTAGAGAGGGTACTCCAAGCTTATCAATCAGGCGCTGCGGTCGGAGATCAGCATCCATTGGGTCAGGGCCAGCTGCACCTCCTGGGGAGCGGCGGGGAGGGGCGGGGCAGTGCGGAGCACGCCAGGCTCGAGGAAGCCTTTGTCTCTGCAGGAGGTAGCCACATCACACGCTACGACGCATCGACATCAGGCAACGACTCGGGCCTGGCTGGGTGGAGGTCCGCCGAGCGGAGGGTGGGCGGGATCGTCAGCCGCGCCCAAAACACGGTTTTCCCCCAGCAGCCCGCAGCATCGCTGCAGGCATCACTCCTCTCCATGCATGAGGGTGCTATCCTGGAGGTGCCCCGGTCGCTCGACCCGCAAGCCCCCGGGGTTTTCCGATCGATCTTCCCAACCGACACCCGTGAGGACGGGGCGCCCCGCGTCTACATCTGCCTCTGCACCGACGGCATGACACCGCAGGACACAGGGTCTGTCATATCGGTCGCCGCAGGCTTCGGCCTGGATGGAATTATCCTCACGGGGGACAACCTGAAGCAGAAGTACCTCATCTCCGACCTTTCCCATGCCTCGCAAGGTGCGGTGCATCAGACCACGCTGTATGATGGTGGCGACAGCCTGTATGACTTCGTGGTGCGGTATGCGGATGACAACGAGGAGGGGCAGGAGCCGGAGGATGGGACCCTGCGGTTTCTCGGGATCTACCACTCGAGTTCACGGAGGGATGACGGGGTGGTGACCATGACGCAGCTGGAGGTGCACGGGCAAGAGGAGATCTCGGGCCCCACGCCCTGGGTGATTCTCCTCGGAAGGCAGCCCGGGACAAAGAACCCCGTCTCCTTCGGTGTCGACACGCAAGCTTATGCGCTCTGCGACCTCTGCGTTAACATCCATCCGAGGAATATGTCGTTCTACGGTGTTGCGCCTGCAGCAGCTGTGACGACAAGTGCCTTCATGCGAGCGCATGCGAGGATACCACGTGAGGTGGTGTAGCGTGGTGGTGCCGGGGTGTGTGTGTGTGTATAGGGAGGACAAGGTTATTCTGCTGGGCGAGAGAGTTCCTTCCAGCTGGGCCAGTTAGAACGAATAGAGGCGAGTCCGGGTGGGGAGGGGGGTGCCGGGGGTGGGGCCGTGCCGTGGGTCAAAATAAAGCTACCCCACTCTGATAGGTGTTCTTGCTGTCGTGTCAAACAGTGTACTGAGGCCGCCCACCCCCCTGCGCTTGATGAATCTGGTTGGGTTCAGTGTATGGATGTGGGCTAAAAAACCTCTGACCCGCCTGCTCCTCCTGAGGCAATGGCGCAAAGCCAAGATACTTATCAACACCGTTTTGTCTCCTTCCTTCGAGAGTGTGCGGGGCACGCTGCTCCCCCCCTGGGCTTGCAATAGTCAGGCGTGATCGCCTTCGGATATTTAGCCGCATGCCCACCGGAAGAAGACTGCGACAGAAAGCGCAGGTATATCGGAACAAAAAAGAGACGAGTTGCAGGCGGCCCGCGCCGCTGCAGGTGCCGGGCTCCTCTAAGAAGAAAAAATACAACCACACCCGCCAGCCGAACCCTGCCGTTCTCTCTTCCCCTTGCAACACACTCTCATATGTCCCCACACGCCAACCCCTTTGTTTCGCGTAGGTTGTACCGAGAGAATGATGATATCTGCCTCCACTGTACCCCGCAACCCGATGGCAGGCACATGCATTGTTGAGGCACTGCAACTGGCACCTGCCGCACACATAAACGTTGGATTGGTCTGTAATAAATAATGTGTGACGCTGATAAGGATACGGCGGTTGCGGAAGCGCTCGATGCGTACGACGAGGTGCTCGCAGCGCAGGATGTGCTGTGCGGCCACGTGAAGGAGGGGCTGGCTGGCGTGCTGCGCGCGCGGATGACGCTCGAGATGACAGAGGCGACAGACCTCTCCTCAGACTACTACCCTGAGACGGCGGAGGCGCGCACCCGGGTTTTCGGCAACAAGCACGGGGAGCTTGTCGCGAAGCCGATCCACAAGGTGCGCAACCCGGCAACCTACTTTGCCAGGGCGCCGGACGCCCTTGCAGAGCCACAGGCACACTTCCTGAAGGCAGTCGAGGCGGCGTGTAAGCTTGCTCATCTGCGCGATGACCTCTCCCGGAAAGCAGCTGCGTATCGCGAGATCAGGTAGACGTGCCCTATCGCATGTGGCGGCGGTGGTGGCGCTGTGCCTCAGGGTGCCTGGCGAGGCCAGCCTCCCCCCCCCCCCCCCCCCCCTGGCCCCGCGTGCCCCTCCCCCGCGCGCCGGGGCCAGCTAGCAAGTTTGGAGTTGTCTCGTTTGCCCACCCAGCCCCGGCCGGTTTGTTGTTCTGCGAGTGTTGCCTTGCTTCCCCCTAGCCAAGAGGTCTGGTCGTGGTGTTGTGGAGGGTGGTGGTGGTGGTGGTGGTGGTGGTGGTGGCGGTTTTCACACACGCGTCACGTAGTGTATAGCACACCGATCATCCTCCTCTCGGTGTAGAGCTCTGCTGTGCCATCGCCCCTCGCCACCCAGCTTTGTAGTGCATAGCGTAGAGTGCTGCCGGGTGTTCCCCCAGTACACTTCAAAAAGGGCAGATGGGCTGCCCTGGGCTGGGTTGGCTCCACATGCCGACTGTGCTGTCCTCCGAGAGAATGCGCGCTGCGGCACGCCCCTCTCCCCCCCACCCCGCCCACAGGTCGATGAGGTTTGCGGCAAAAATAATTTGATGATTTCACTCATTTTCACGCAGACGGCACCCACTCGCACTCGCCGTTTTCATCAGATGGGGGGGGTGCGTCTCCACTGTCTCACATCCACTGCCACACATCATCAACACACTCCAGGTGATTTCCGCACATCCGCACCCGGCATAGGTTCCCCGGTTCTCCTCTCCTCATCCCCTGTGTGTCGGGGAAAACCCCGTCCCCAATCCCTCTGGTCGGTCCCCTCTTCCCGCAAGATTGCACACTGATACTGCTGAGCATCCCTTCCTTGCGTTTCTCTTCTCTGTCTTGTCTGAGAAAGTTTATTTCACTGTAATTCTCGCCACACGCTTTCCGGCAAAACCGAGAGAGAGACTCTAAGAAGGGACGCGCCATGGAGGTGACCGCGGTGTTCGCCGACACCGGCGAGAAGGCAACCGTTGCTATCGGGAAGGATGAGACTGTCGCCGTCCTCATGAGGAAGCTGATGCGCGCCTTCAAACTCCGCCCCTCCGACACCCCCCTTGTGCAGCTCAGCGCAGGAGGCGAGGCCATCGAAGAGGAGGGCGACACGCCCATCGGGGGCACGCTCGGCATTGCCTCTGGAGAGACGATTAGCCTCCGTGTCGCACGCCCTCACAAAATCCGGGCGCCGGGAACCTATTCGGGGCACACCCAGTGGGTGCGGGTCGTCCGCCTGTCCCCCTGCTCGCAGTGGCTCTTGACTTCCAGCGGGGATGAAACCATCAAGGTCTGGGAGACCGCCACCGGGCAGTGCGCCCACACGTTGAAGGTGGAGGGGATGATGGTGGATGCGATCGTCCCGTCGCCCGACTGGGCACACCTCTACACCCTGGCGGGCGTCATCTTCGTGTGGTCCACCGAGTCCTGGGGTGTCGAGGCGACCCTTGAGGGGCAGTGGTCATCGCTTGCCATATCGAAGTCGGGCGACAAGCTGTACGCCGCAAACCCCCATTCGATCAGCATCATCTCCACCGCCACGTACGCATGCGAGAGGGAGGTTGAGATTGAACTCCGCGGCAGACACCTCGCAGAGTCACCCTGTGGGAAGTACCTCTACGCCGCTGGGGAGAGCGGTCTGTGCATGTGGAGGGTCGGCAGGTGGAGTGAGCCGGTTTGTGAGGACCCCCGCCAGTGCGATGTGTTTGTGGTGTCGCCCTGTGGGACGACGCTGTATGCGTCGTGTGGGTTTGCCGAGCAGATGGAGGACCAGAAGGGGCGTGGGCGGGTATTCCTGCTGGATGCGATGACCCTGGAGGTGACGGATACCATCGACTGCTCGAAGCTCCCGAACAGGCAGAACATCAGCATCACAAACCTGGGGCTGTCGGCATGCGGGGAGAAGCTTTACTGCGTCGGGAGTGGTGTGTCGGTGTGGGATACGCACACCCTGACCTACCTCGGCATGGTGACCAACCAGAGTGGGTATTTCAGCCTTGCGATTCATCCGGATGCGATTATCTACGGTGTGGGGAAGACTGTGCATGTGGCGAGGCCGGACCTCCTTAAGAAGATTGGGCGGCCACGTACCTTTCGGGTCTTCCCAGTGAGACCGAAGAACTGTGTCATCTCTTAGGCCCGCCACAGGGTTCCCCATAACCGCCTGGCCTGACTCAAGTGACTCACACCGGGCCCTCTCGTTATCTTGCCTTTCTTGTTGTTCTCAGCGTGTTGTTGTGGTGGGGAGGTTTTTAAATGAATGGCTGTGGGGAAGGGGGGCGGGGGGGGGGGGGGGGCAGCGTTCGGTTGTGCCCTTTACCAAACATTGCACACCTTCGCTGCAATGGTAGGTGAAGGCATCCGGGGGTTTACTTTTTTTTTGAACACTTCACACTCCCGAATAGGCTGTGGGACGTTCCTCGTTCGAAGGAAGTGGCACTGAACTCATCACAGGGTGTCTGTTCCTCGGAGTGGCATCGAGGTGAGCGCACTATCCCGAGCGGTGCACGAGATGCATCTGCGGCATCGACTCACTCAAAGCCCGACCAAGGCACGCATGTACCAGTGGAAGGAAACCATTCGCAAATCACAACCAACATCTTTCGTCGTTGCATTTGATCTCTCATATCCAACCGCCTCTACTACTGCACCTGCATGCGCGACGTGCTGGCCAGTTGTCGCCCGACCCAGTCGGAAAAGACTGGACTGTCGAAACTGACCCCACAGCCGGTCAACGGCTGGTCGGGCTTCTTCTGGCCGATGATCTTCGTGCCTTGTTGCACACCTCACCACTCGCCTGATCTCAAGCCTTCTCACGTACGAAAAGAGCAGTTATTGCTACCAACTTACTCAGTTCCGGGAGGTCGGCTTGACGAATATACCCTTCCTTGCCCCTCCCTGCCCCCCCTTGCAAACAATTTGCGAACATCCTTGGTCAGCCGCCCCGACCCCGTTTGCTTGCTGGCTCATGCGCCAAATTATAACGCCCCTTCCTGTTGTGGGCAATAGATCGATAGAAGTGGGGCTGTCGCTGTCCACATAATGATACACCTGAACAGCTTCAGCAGTACTGCTACGTAGGTGTGTTCATTCGGGCGAGAAGATGCAAAAGCGTGTAGCCACCGCATCGCAGAAGCAGCAGATCTGAAGTGACACACCACAGATATTGCTTTCTTCTGGCCGTGCAAATAAACATGCTTTGCCGAAAGTTCCGAATTTTCAGTTCCGTCCTTTCGCAGTATTAATCCATTGCGCCCAGGAAGGAGTCCGCAGTTATCAACAAGCCGATATGTATTTGTCTCTCCTGTCCAGGGTGACGCGTTGCTGCCCCCCCCCCCCCCCCTCCCCAGTCTGAGAATGCACCTGCCACAATTTCTTGGGGTGGGCGCAAATACCCGTCGTAGCCTCTTTGGGATAGTCCTCACTGTGTCAGCGCGGCCCTACCCTCGCTACCCCGGCCAGACCAACCAAACAATCAAAGGAAGGGGAAGGTATGCATTCTGAAGCAATGCCACCGTGCAGCCAGAATCCGAAACAGCCCTTCTCACTGGGGCTGCTCAGAGCACGGTGAAAACAAATCGTTCAAATCGTTCAATTTTCGCCGTGCGGGTCTTTTGCGAACACTTCGCACGTGCGACAGGCTGTGGGGGTGTTCGGAGAACACAATATTCATCCCCCCTTCTCAGAGATTCACCCAGTTGAGCAGGTTTTCAAGTTTCGCCCCCGCTTTCCATGCAGAGTGTCACACGTGTGATGAACGTGTGTGAGATCCTAGCCTTTTATTTTGTGTGAAGCATACATCGGGCGTTATTGCGTTACCAGTAACGGTAATACCGTTATTTTTTCGGTAAAATAACTTACCGTTAATAACGTTCCAGAACGGCCGAATAACGTTATCCGAAAATCGGTAACGTTATTTTTCCGCGTTATACCGTTATCGATAACGGTAATACCGTTATTACCGTTATCAGGAACGGTAATAACGGTAATAACGTTATCGGTAACGTTATTACCGTTATTACCGTTATCGGTAACGGTAATACCGTTATCAGTAACGGTAATAACGTTATCGGTAACGTTATTACCGTTATTACCGGTAATACCGCGTTATTTTCGGTATTTTTGGGCAACTTCTATAGGGGGACCCTTTTCGAATTTTTTTTTCGGGGTGGCCAGAATGGGCTGTTTTAGGCTATTTGAGGCCATTTTCGAGCAAATTTTTGGGTTTAGAGCCACGCAAAGGGTCTAAAATGGGCATGCCAATCTCAAAAAATGCTCAAAATTCCGAGAGATTTCAGATTTTTCGAATTTTTTGACCGAGAAAATTCTGACCCCAAAATGTGGTCCTTGTGGTCTGGAACTGTCCGTTGTCGAAGGAATTGGTGAAAAAATCGTGATTTTTGGCCTCTGGATCACCCATGCCGTCCCAAAAATCAAGCAAAAGAGGTTTGGTAGGTGCATTTTTGGGTGAACATGAGCCATTTGCGCCAACCTGCTTGATTTCACCCGAAAATCGGAATCCGTTGAATATGGTTTCTGATGAAAATGTGAAAATTTTCGACCTTCTTCGCAGTTTTTTCCACTTCCTTGCCCCATCTTTCCCACCCAAAATCGAAGTACCGTAAATGGTGTTGTTGAAAGGTCCAAATTGCGTTGGTTGTGCGTAGTTCTGCCGAAGTCGTGCACACGTTGTGCGTAGTGCGTGTAACGCCATTTGTGACCAAAATGTATATTTCCTGCACCCGAGCGTTGACGCTTCCAGACACCCTTACAAACCCACTTGCCTGATGAAGGGGGTGGTGTGTAGAGCACGTTTGGCAGGGCTGAATGACACTTTCCGCGCGAAGGTCGTGTGCGTAATAAAACAACGGTCCGAGGGCCGGAGGCCCGAGGCCTTTTTTTACCTGCACGAGGGTGCAATTGAGGCCGATACGGGGTGCAGATGATGGTTTCTTGCACAACCCAGTCATGTTTTGCACAGCACGACGAACTCGGAAATTCCTCATATTTGCACTCCAGCTACCATATTTGCATTCCAGGTCTCATATTTGCACTGGTGCAAATATGGGACCTGGAGTGCGTGCAAATAATGACTGGGGGGTGCAAGAAAGTTCAAATTGCGTAGTTCCTGCGTACTTCGTGCGTAGCCCGAGCGTACTTTGGGTAGTTCGTGCGTATATTGTGCGAAGCATTTTTGACAGCACCAGTAAACGGACTTTTGGAACGTAAATATTTTAGAACGGGCCGGGAAAAAATGGGCACGTCGCTACTTCGCGCTACTTCGTCGCTCGTAACGAGTAAAAATATCAGGTGGTTTTTACTCCGCCAATGTGAGTTGTGCGGGTGTATTCCTGAAGGATTCACTTCTGCGTCCACACTGAGTGATTTTGGAGTGATTTTCACTCCAAATTTCACTCCAGGAACATTGGATACTGCAAGGTTGCAGGGGTTTCTGCAGCATTTGCCTTGAAAAAGCCAAAAAACATGATTTTTTCACGAAACTCGACATGTCCGTGCGTTATTATCCAAAAAATGGTCCCAGCCGGGCCAGGGGGGTATTCTGGTGCCATCTCCACCAAAAACTACACCATCCGCCCGCAAAATTGTCCGAATAACGCAAGTTTTCATGAAAATAACGGAAAAATAACGCGTTATTTTTGGAGAAAACGTTTTCCAATTTTTTGACATCACGGAGTGGCCCCCTGGAGTGATATTTTACCCAAGAAAATTCTTTTAGGGGGGGTAGGGACCCGAGTTTCGGGTCAGATTCACCGGGAAATGCTGCCTTTTTTGGGGTCAAAAAATAACGCAAAAATAACGTTATTACCGTTACTGGTAACGGAATAACGCCCAATGTATGGTGAAGATAATCTATTTTTCCGGAGGAACCGCACAACCGACCCATGCTGTTTTGTTCTGTTCCTCGTCCTATCAGGTTCAGTGCCCCCACCCCCCCATGCGGGGCGTGCTACTTTCTTTTGCTTACGTCTTGCCATGTCTTAACAACACCCCCTGGGTTGTGGTCTGGCCAGGTGGGCTATTCCATAACGGATTAACCCCATGCGGCCGCTTTGCCACTTGTGTTTCGAGTTGAATGGCCCTCATTTTCTTGTTGCTGTTTCGAGTGACTTCTGTGGGGTGATCAGGCTGAGAACCAGTTTCAGATCGGCAACGTCGCTCACAAAATAAAATCATAACAGCATGCGTGTGAATGTGTATGTTGTGTTGTGATGAGTTGCCATTCTTCTCCAGGTCCCACGAGGCACGACATCCCCGGAGAGTTTTTAAGGTTCCCGAAGGACCGAAGCGAGGATGTATTTTATCGCTACTGCCCTGATCACTCCGCCCCCCCACTTCCCACCGTTCTTTCCGTATTCACCCCATTCCAACGTTAGTCATAGTCATGGCGCTGTGATGCGCTTATCCACTGCCTTTTCTTCAGGCAATCGTTGCAAATTCTTCTCTCCCCTCCTCCCCCCAAGTCCGGCCGAGCACCGCACTAGGTCTCGGACACTACCCACATAAAGAGAGATGGAAGGATGGCTATCTGCGCACCTTGCTTTTCTCTGATTTACTACAACACCCCCCCACACAAGCTGTCAGCTCGCGAGTGCTTCGGCATGATAGGGCATGTCACTTGGCATAAGCAAACGGCGCGCACTTGCCCCTTTCACACCCATGCGCCTGCGAGCCAATGGCATTGGTTCGGCCAGATGTCCTGGCCCACCCTAAGTCCTCAAAGCCCTGTGCCCGGCCTGCTGAGCTCGACGAGTCACCCGAATTGTGGGGCGGGAGTTGACCCTTACGTCCATTGGGGCATTGTTGGTCAAGAACTGGGCGAAGCGCTTGATGTCTTGCGCCAAGGTGCTGTCCCAGGTGAAGCGTATCCACAGCACCGGCTGTGGAATGGCTGTGCGTGCCATGCACCCACTTCATCAGGCCCAGCCCGCAAGCAAAGCCTGATCAACACGCCCCGTCCGTAGTCACAAGTCACACGTATTTTTCACACGCCTTTCTTTCTCTCCCACTTGCCCTGGAAACTCGCCATTTGCCTAACATCTTTCCCCAAATCCCCCCTTGAGTTTGCCCATTTGAGCGCACCCACTCAGGAGGTGTGCAGTGCAGTGTTGGTCACGCCATGTGCCTAGTCACACGAGACACGAACCACTCGTGCTGAACAAAAGCCGGGTTGGTTTTGACCAGTGACCGGTCGTCGCGGAACGGGCTAGAGGCTGGTGACGTCTGGACTTCTGCGTGATCAACCACTCCGTATCATACCTTTACGTATCACGTCGGGAGGGATCGGTTGGTCCTTGCTTATGGTATTTGTTGTCAAGATAGTATCAGGCGTATCTTTTCTCTTGTAATTTTCTTTCGAACAATCGGGTTGTGATACCCGTCCAGGAGTCTTTGCGGCGTGTTGGGTCAAGCATCCACTCCGAAATAGCCAATCCGACTGAACATTAGCTGCAGGGTGGGAGGGCCTGGCGCCGCTTCGGACGGCACGCCTCCTGTTGCCTGCTCGTCAGTTCTCTTGCAACTCTCTTGTCTCCACCAGTTCTGTGCTATCTGCAGCACCGCATGGCAATGAGGCTGTCTGCCGTCACGCTTGTTTTGAATTCAAAAGAAGGATTGCAAGCCCGCCTCACATGCACACCAGGCACGAACCGGTGCACAGACAGAATGACTCGCTGGGGTTGAGCCCCCCGCCGCCACCACCACACCCCCCACCCGCGTTGCGTTGCTCTGGCGTTGCGCAGGGCGTGTGCTGGTGCTTATTTCTGCTCCTTTCTGCGCCGACGAACGTGCACGCACAAAATATACAGAACCAGCAGGAGGGCTGGGCAGGCGGACTCCCCATTTCAATCACCCCGCATGTCACCACACCACACCACACCACACCACAGGGCCCCACGCGCGAGGCACTTCTCCTGCACAGCCTCCTGACGGCGCACAGGCAGCAATGTTATTCGGTGCTGCTGTAACAGCTGCAATGCTTGGTGCGGAGCCGCAGTGCACCACCGACTACGGGTCATGTGTCGCGTCGTACATCCCGAATCTAGAGCGCGACTACGGTAACCCAAAGGTGGTGGCAGACATGAAGGCGCTGTGGTGCAACACCACAACGTGGATGGTCGAAGACTACTGCTTCGCGAAATGCCCGATGCGGCTCGTCGTCACAGACCCCCCGGAGCTGCGGACGTGGATGTGTGCGCAGGACAACCACTTCGAGCCGTATGCACCAGAGGCACACATCGACCTGTACCACCCGCTGAACAACAAGGTGCTGGACTTCGTAGCTGTTGGGAGCTTGTCTGTGGCCGGGTCGCGGCAGGGGTGTGTGGCGAGCGACTACGCCATTGGGAACAAGAGCTTTGCGGGGAAGATAGCGTTTGTGGAGTACGGAGGGTGTGGGGACTCCGAGAAGGCGGTGCTTGCTCGGCAGGCCGGTGCGGTGATGATGTTCACGATCGACTACTGGCCGTACTACTGGTGGGAGGAGATGCGGGGAAGCAGCGCCGGCATCGAGAATATGCCCGTGTTCTTTGCCGTGAAGCACGAGATGGATTACATCTTCCCCGTGCTGGACAGGGGGCTGCGCGTGCAGGGCAAGGTGCAGTACGAGTGCGACGACATGCCTGTGGGCTACCTCGACAAACCAGAGGAGTACCCGTGGGACAGGTGTCCCGAGAACGTGATGGACCTGCACGATGTGTGCACAGACCTGCAGCCTGGGATGGAACCGCTGTGTGAGGTCTGCACAGTGGAGCTGCAGCTGCCAGATGGGGAAAAGCTGTGCATGTTCGGCAACAACCTGCGCCCACGCAAGAGGTCGCTGCTGATGCACACGTCGGAGTCGTGGGACCTGCCCTACACAACGGTGACAGACGAGCTGGTGTACACCACAGAGCTGCCCAATGAGGGCTGTGCCCCGTCGGACTTTGCCGGGCTGCGGGGGAAGATCGTCCTGATCCCGGAGACGGGCTCCTGCACTCTCGTGATGAGCGTGCGGAACGCGGAGGATGCGGGGGTGAAGGCGTATGTGATGGTGTCCGCGCCGTACGAGCTGCAGTGGTACAGGGTGCGGGCCTACTCACACCACACCGAGATCCCTGTGCACACGGTGGACTACCACTCCGCCGCAAAGCTGCAAGCCCTGGTGGACGCCGGGAAGTCACGCCACATGCCCGGGGTGGGCCACGCGCTGGATGGGATGGTCTTCTCACGCGGGGTGCCACCGCCACCAGCGTCCGCGAGCCCTGCGCCGCTGGAGCTGTCGCAGGCGGAACGGCCGCAGCTGGACGACTCGTCTGATTTCAAGGTGTCGGGTGGCACTGCTGCGTGCATCGCCATCATCTGCATCGACGTGGTGCTGCTTGCAGGCGTCATTGTGGTGCACCACCGCACGGCTGTACAGCTGCCACACGAGGTGCGCGTCACAGGCTTTGCCATCCCGCTCAAGGTGTTGAGCACGGGACTGAGCCTGGCCGTGCTGCTCACCATCGCGCTGGTGACATTCTCGCTCGCGACTGTAGCCGGGCAAGAATCGACCGACAATGCGATGGAGAACGGGCGTGCTGCCCTGGGGCTGTCGTACAGCAGCTCCTCCTCCAACACCCTGGTGCTGTCGGAGCACATCCGCGCCCTCATCATCGACGGTGTCCTCCTGTCGCTGAAGAATACTGTGCTCCAGACAGAGGCACGACTCACCCTGATCGAGTCGCTCTTCCACGACTTCGACGGGTCGTGGGCGGAGTTCAACAGCCTCTACCTCCCGCTGTTCCGCATCCAGAGGGACACTGCAGGCATCTACACGGACCCGCTGCTGCAGATCTTCACGACACGTGGGTTCTTCATGAACCAGGAGTGGCTGACGGACGACAGGCCCGATTCCGAGAGGGGCGACGGTGTGACGGGAAGCGTCGCAGAGACACAGGAGGGGTGGCGCTATGGCTTCAGCTTCTTTGAGCTGTCCTTCGTGACGCGCACGGCCAAGTATATCTCGACGATGCCGCCCATCGAGTTCAACCTCAGCCGCGTCGTTGCCGGGAACTTCGGCGATCCGATTTTGCTCACCACAGGGAAGCCGATACAGCACACGCAGTGGGTGCCCTGCAAGCCGTACGTGCCGCTCCCGATGTCTATTCAATCGCAGCGGCCCATCTCTGCGTACCGCCCACTGTATGGGGGTGGGAAGTACCACGGCACGATCGAGGCGTATGCGCAGGTGGGGAACTTCATTGGGACTGCGCTCGACTCCGAGCGGCTGCGGCAGGGCAACTTGGAGAACATGTCTGTGCTGGTGATCGACGACACCGACAAGGCTATCTTAGGGTCGCACAACATCGACACGTACGACCACGACACGACAGGCCAGGTCGGCTTCGGTGTGAAGGGTTCGTCGAAGCTCGAGGGGCTGGTATGGATGAACCGGCTGCAGCCCTTCTACGGGGTGCACTACATGCACGAGCACCCGAGCCTGCGTGTCGCGGTCCTCTCGAACTACCTTGACGAACATGGTGTGTCGGATGGCGAGCACGCGGGCGAGTTCAACCAGCAGGACTTCTTCAGGGAGCAGGAGTTCCTGACGTTGGCGAGGATCACACCCGATAGCGGGCGTGTCGTGGACACGGGCTCTGCGAGCTGGCAGGTCGAGATGCGCGACGGTCAGTGTGGGTCGTGTGTGGTGTACGACGACCAACTTCGGAAGGAGGTGATGGTGTTCGACGGGCACACCACACTCCACATCTACCGGAACCTGACACGTCAGGCGCCCGTCGTGGCCAAGTCGAAGGCCAGTGCTCCCGGGGAGCCGTGGCGCAGCAGGTACGAGGTGTTCAACGAGGCGATGGTGATTGGGGATGGGAGCCAATGCGTGTCGTACACGTTCCACCCCACGGCCACGCAGTCTTTTCAGCGCTGCATGCTACGCCCAGACATCACGTCCCAGTCCGTATTCTCAGTGAGCTTGCAGATCCGGCCCGACGTGGCGTACACAGATACGTCGCCGAGTGACACGACACCCCGCCTCCTGGCTGACTCGCTTGTGGGCGAGGGCAACATGCGGCTGTTTGCGAACGGGCAACTGTACCTGCTGGTGCTGAAGTACGGGTGCCGCACGCAGCCGTACCCGGGCGGGTTCCCGGTGCGTGCGTGGACCACGGTGCTGGTGGTGGCTGGGGGTCCGACGTGCCGTGTGTACGTTAACGGCACACTCCACTCGGAGGGCATCGATGCACGCACCATCACGAGCCAGCGCATCCACGGAGACCCGTACCGCTCTGGGCAGTACTTCCAGGGGCGCATCGACAACATCCAGCTCTTCAGCAACTGGATCCCGACAGCAAACGAGGCCATGTCCCTCTACAGGCACGGCAGGGTGGTGCGCGAGGTGGTGTCGAAGAGCTTCTTCGCGCAGAAGAAGCCGCTCCGCATCCCGAAGCCCGGGTACATGCGTATGGGCCTGCAGTGGAGCGTGGCCGTCATGATCCCGCGCGCCGACATCATGCGAGTAGTGGACGCTAACAGGATGGCGACGATGGCTGACGTGCAGATCCAGGAAGCCAACACAAACAAGGAGCTGAAGCAGAAGGCGAATGCAACAATCATGATTATCGTAGCGATCGCGATGACGTCTCTGGTGTTGTTCCTGGTGTTCAACAACATGCTGGCACGCCCCTTCGAGCAGACGGCCGCCCTCATGGCAGAGGCAGCTGTGCTGCGCATCGACAGCATACCACACGCCAACTCGAGGATCGCAGAGCTGCGTGCCATGGACACAGCAATCAGGCTGATGCTCAGCAACCTCAAGCTCTACAAGAGCTACATGCCGCAGTCTGTTCAGCTCGATGAGGAGACAGGGCTCAGTGAAGCTGCTCCCAGCATTGCCCGCACTCAGTCTGTCGGATCAATGAACTCTCACAAGCAGGGCTCAGTGTCCAGTAACTCTTCAAGGAAGAGTATTTCCAACGGTGGGGTCAAGCGGGCCCAGATGGCCTGCTCGCTGACCAGGCGCAGATTCGCCTACGTTGTGCTGAACATCAGCGGGTGGCACGAGCGCGCCGCGAAGCTCAACGAGACAGATCTGCTGAACATTCACTCTTCCCTTCTAGAGGCGTTCCTACACAACGTGTCCCTCAACAAGGGTGTTGCCGAGGTCTTCTCTGGCGACAGGTTTGCAAGCACGTTTAACGCCGCGAAGCTTGCAGTGCAGCATCGGAAGTACGCCTGCTTGTGTGCCGAACAGTCCTGCAGCAGCGTGGAGGAGGTGGGGCAGAGATGCAGCAGCAGCGTGGTCTGCGGCGAAGGCCGTGTGGGCAACATGGGCAACGACTCGATGCGTCGCTTCTCATTCGTGACCCCTGTCATCACCTGGGGCCATGCTCTGGAGCGGATTTGCAGTTCGCGTGGCCTCCGTGTCTTGATGGACTACGCCGTGTACAATGATGTGCAGTCCTCTTTCATCGCCCGTGTGATTGATTCAGTGCTCTTCCCGAAAATGCAGGAACAGCCCATCCCTGTGCTCGAACTCCGGGGCCACAAGAAGAACGGTGGCGGTGATGAGTGGATGTACGAGCTGCAGCAGGGGGACGAGAACGACCCGATGTCCTCCTGGAACAAGGCTGCGTTCCTCATTCTGAGGAACAACTGTGACGTATGTTCATTGAAGCATGGCATGGTGCCGCATGCACATCACCCCCGTCACTCACAGGATTCCAAAGAGCTGCGCGCTCTACTGTCCTCACAGGAAGACAGGGCAACGGTGCGGCTGATCAATGGCTTCTTTTCCTTGAATTTCGAGCCTTTCCAGGTTGTTTTGCATTAGTCGGCGCTCCCTGCTGTCTCTCTTTTTATTAGTAGGAAGATTTCACTTTATTACTTTATCACTTCAGTACCACCTGATTTGGCCCAAAACGGGTTCCGCCGAACGCCGCCACACCACCGCCCAACTCCGCCCAACGCCGCCCAACTCCGCCAAACTCGGGTCAAAATTAGCTCCAAAGTGGCGGACACTACCTGTTTTGCCTTTGCAGACGGGGGGGGGAGGTGTTGTACTGAGGGATTTTCGCTCAGAAATGCTGAAAAATGAGCCGCCTCACAATATTGGTGACCCTCCACCATCTTCCCAGCACAACTGGAGAGCCACCCACTCTGCTGCAGTTTGCCGAAGCTAGTACCTGGCGCAGTAACCCAGCGCGTTCACTCCATCGACCTGTACAAGAAGCAGCCCAGCCAGTGGCACAAGCCCAGGCCGAAGGGGGATGACGTTCTCTCGGGGTACCCGAGGGAACAGAGAGGTAACAGAGCGGGATATCCGTGGGATGTCCCTCTCTGTTACTCTCGTGTCTTCTGCAGGGTTCCACCTTGGTGTAGGATATCCAACGTGAGAAGCAACATCCCGTGGAGGTTATCCCATAAGATATCCTACCCAAGTTCTGGGAATCGAACCACCACCTACGGTTTTCACGCCCGAATACACAGGCTCCATAACAGCACATGGCGGACAACCCAGAATCGAGCGCGGTGGCTCCAGCACATCTCCCGACGGCGTTCCCCCGAGGGGAGCCTCGCCCGGGTGTACTTTGCACAGAGGAGGGGCGACCCGTGTGGGATGTCGACTGCCGCAGTCACGGTGTCGACACGCAGCACCTGAGCGGGTTTTGAACCCGGGACCGTCAATTATCAGGCAGGACCTCAGGCCTTGGGGGGGGGCGCCGACCCGGGCTTCCCCTCCCGGTGCCCTCGCCTCGAAGGGAGGACGTTTGGTGTGTCGGCATGAGGTGGTGCAGAGGCCTCCCTCTGGAGTGCACCACGCAGCGACGTGGCTCCTGATGGACACGTGGTTGAGCAGCACTGGGGGTGAGGGGTGAGGTGATGCCCGGTGCTGACGGCAGGCAGTGCCTACTCAGGACATGCTGAAGGACATGTGAAGTCAGGTTGAAGGGGTGCGATGTTTATGCAGGCTTACATCGCCATGCTCGTCATCCTCGCTGACAATGTGTGCTGGTGGGTGACTCAAGGGGTCGGTAGCTCCTTCCGCACCAGGTTTCCTTGGACCAGAAAGCTATCCCCCCATAGGGATATTCCAATTTAAAGGGTCTCCCACCGCCCAACTCCGTACAACTCCGCCCAACTCCACCAAACTCCGCCCAACACCGCCAAACTCCGCCCAACTCCGCCAAACTCAGGGCAAAATCAGGTGGTGTCAGTAGTGTAGTGAAGTGGGACAATAAAGAGGAAAATAAAGTGACTTTATTTCCCTAGGGAATCACTTTATTTCCCTGGTGGGACTTTTTATATTTGCCCACACAGCGACCCTCTTTGACGTCTCCACGTCGCAAATTCGAAAGCACCTCGGGTGGAAGCAGCTAATCATGGTCAATGTGTATGCGAGAAGCATCCAGAGCCACAAGACCTCGATGGCCGTTACATTGACGAGGAGGGAGTGGGGGTGGCGCGGACGCAGACCCACAAGCTCTTCGAGAACCCACCACCCTCAACGCAGCCGCAGCCGTTTACTCAGCCAATCATGATTAACATCGAGATGGGGGACATCGCGCAGCACCACCTGCACTCACACCGTAATAAAGTGAAATCATCCGTACCTGGGACCCCCCGTGTATAAGTCCCCCCCCCCTTACCCCCGTGTTTAAGTCCCCCCCTGGGGGTCTGGCAGGGGGGGGACTTAAACACAGGGGGACCTAAACACGGGGGTGGGCTGGTCTGGAGGGTCATCAGGTGGCCCCTAGGCCCTCCAGGTGCTGTCTGAGTCGAAAAGTGGGGTGCCAAAAGTCCATCCGGACCGGAATTACCCCCCTACGACAGCAGAGGAAGAGGTCTTCTTGGTCTCCACTGTGCCACCCCCGTGTTTAAGCCCCCCCTGTGTTTAGGTCCGCCCCCCCCGTGTTTAAGTCCCCCCCGGCCGAAAATCGCCTCCAGGGGGGGGACTTAAACACGGGGGGTCCCAGGTACTAATAAAAATCATGTATCCAAGGCAAATAAAGGACGTAATTTCACTCACTGGGGGTGTTTTGCACTCGAGGCCGTATTTCCCTCGCTTCGCTCGGGAAATACACCCACTCGTGCAAAACACCCCCAGCCGTGAAATAAAGTCACTTTATTTCCCTTGAATGGGGGTCTTCGCTCCATCCGCCAAAAAAAACCAAAAAAAACCGGAAAAAACCCGTGAAAAAGTCGGAAAAAAAGAGTGTGGGGAGTTGGGTCCAGTTTAGCAAAGTGAGCTTATTTTTCGAAATTTGAAAAATTGGGGACACCAAAAGTCCCCAGAAAAATCTTCGACTTGGCCCGCAGAGAGATTTTTTTTGGTGAAAAACGATTTCAACAGTTGTCCAACAGTTGCTGTACAAGACGGCACACCGTTCTCTGCGCATGGGCTGCTGCACGTGAATCATTTGGATGTCCGAGGGGCTATCGGAACGAGGAGGGCCACGAGCCTGAACTACCCGCCAGCAGTGATCCCGTGCCAGGGCTGGCAGGGGGCCGCGGCCCCACCTCCCTTTTTCTGTAATTCTTTGGGAGGGTGGGCCGCCAGGGGTGGCATGGCCCTACCCTCGGCCCTACCTCCCGGGTCAGATTTTGGGGCTTTTGGGTTCGGCCTTGTGGCCGAGTTTTCATGCGCCGCAGCGTATGAAAACCCAACGGCATGCTGGGGGCTTGATGGTGTTCATCGAAGCGCCCCTCATCATGTCCCAAGCGAAGGACCATCTCCGCCTGGAATGTGCAACAGCACCAACCGGTGTGGGGACTCGCCTTCGAAGACTTTCAGGATGTTCACTACCGTGGGCTCCGGCGGCTGGGGGGCTCCGCCCCCCAGACCCCCTGTAGGCTGTCTCGCGACCAAGTCCTTGCGTGTATGGGATTGATCATCGCACACCATCCACAAAGCGATGCAAGCCATGAGATTTGCTGCCGTTCCTGAACACTAGCTGGCAAAGTTTCTCGGGATTGCAGTTTTGCAAGTACTCAAAGGCAATCCAAGATCCCCTGGATTCCTGATTTTTGATCCAGCAGGCGACGACCAAAGGCAGCAACATCCGGTGCCTCTCGAATTGGGGGAAAATGTTCTGTGGTCGTGTATTCGATCCTGTTTGCATCATACCACGGGAAGTCGGGGCGGGGTTGGGCTGCACCTTTTTTCTCGCGAGCTCGGCCCACCCTGTGCCCTACCTCTTTTTTGGTTTGCCCGACCCCCAGCGAGATCACTGGCAGCCAGACCTTGTTCAACATAAACAGCAGACAAGAGAGCAGAATGGAGTGCGGGGCAGCTGCCGTGTTCCCATAAAAACATCGCACCTCTGGCGCTGCCTGCACGAAAGGGACGGGTAACCTGCAGGTCACCCACAGCAGCCTACTGCCTACGTTTTATACAAGATCGGCGCCGACGACACGAAAGACTGTTCGATCTGCGGCGCAACAAGAATCTCCAGTGGGAACAGAACTGAGCGGCAACAGGATGCAATGCAGGCCCACCTCCGTTGCCCTGCGGCAAGAGCAGTCACATCGATTTCGTTGACAGGGCCTGCTCGCTGGTGTGTGACCACAGCAGATGGTGAGCTGCCCCACGGCAGAACACCTGGGACGGGGGATGGCTGCGACTGGGCATTACCAAACTCGTCATGATGTAGGACTGCGGACAATTGGTCACCGAGAGCAAGTATGGCTCCCGCTCAGCTCTCACTGAAGCTGAACCAGATGCAAGTGGTGGGGGGAGGAGGGGATCCCAGGGGAGGACACACCGGTCGGCAACCCACGAGGACTGGCCCGTCCCAGTCAACAGAAGAACAAAGCAGGAACACCGACGCACCTAAACGTCATACTGAAGTGTGGGAGGAGGAGGCGAGCACAAAAGGGCGTCGGCTACCGCACGCCCTTTGAGCGCAGCCGACGACGACCGAACCGGCCCCCGGCCGGGAGGTGCGTGTGGCGTGGGGGGCGAAGCCCCCCACGCAAGGGGGGTCCGGGGGGCGAAGCCCCCCGGAAAAAAATTTGGGGTTTTTTGGCCTATTTTTGGCCATTTTCCGCTGCATTTGTTTGATTTTGGGTCGGGAAAGGTATGGCCAGGAAGTGGGAAAAATTGGGGAAAAAGTCGGAAATTTTCAGGTTTGCCCATATAAACCATGGGTCACAGATTCCGATTTTTGGGTCAGACTCCAAGTTTGACACAAGGGAAAATAAGCAAAAATTTTCACCTATTTTTGGTCACCTAAGGGGGGGGGCTTCGCTCCGGGTCACTGACCCAAGCTGACCCAGATTGACCCGGAGCGAAGCCCCCCATTTTCCTAAGGTGAAAAACCCCAGGGTGACCCAAATTGACCCAAGTTGACCCAAATTGACCCGGAGCGAAGACCCCCATGTTCGTTCCCATAGGAAAAAATTTGGGGTTTTTTGGCCTATTTTTGGCCATTTTCCGCTGCATTTGTTTGATTTTGGGTCGGGAAAGGTATGGCCAGGAAGTGGGAAAAATTGGGGAAAAAGTCGGAAATTTTCAGGTTTGCCCATATAAACCATGGGTCACAGATTCCGATTTTTGGGTCAGACTCCAAGTTTGACACAAGGGAAAATAAGCAAAAATTTTCACCTATTTTTGGTCACCTAAGGGGGGGGGCTTCGCTCCGGGTCACTGACCCAAGCTGACCCAGATTGACCCGGAGCGAAGCCCCCCATTTTCCTAAGGTGAAAAACCCCAGGGTGACCCAAATTGACCCAAGTTGACCCAAATTGACCCGGAGCGAAGACCCCCATGTTCGTTCCCATAGGAAAAAATTTGGGGTTTTTTGGCCTATTTTTGGCCATTTTCCGCTGCATTTGTTTGATTTTGGGTCGGGAAAGGTATGGCCAGGAAGTGGGAAAAATTGGGGAAAAAGTCGGAAATTTTCAGGTTTGCCCATATAAACCATGGGTCACAGATTCCGATTTTTGGGTCAGACTCCAAGTTTGACACAAGGGAAAATAAGCAAAAATTTTCACCTATTTTTGGTCACCTAAGGGGGGGGGCTTCGCTCCGGGTCACTGACCCAAGCTGACCCAGATTGACCCGGAGCGAAGCCCCCCATTTTCCTAAGGTGAAAAACCCCAGGGTGACCCAAATTGACCCAAGTTGACCCAAATTGACCCGGAGCGAAGACCCCCAATAAATACCTATTATCCATTCCAAGTGATTACAAACACAGGATCGTTTAGGACACAGCCTGTGAAAGGTGGTCCAGTATGCTCAATTCGTCTGATTTCTTGATTCGAGCCAAGTCGGCTCACATCGTAGGGGATTTGGTTTCTGCGCTCAACAAAAAGTAGCCCGGAACTGTTCTCCCACAGTTGCTGGACAGGGTGTCTATAATTTTACGGAAGGAGCACTCTTGTGTACTCTAGGCGTAATGTTGGCTCACAGCGTGTTCATCTTAGTTCGATGCCAGGCAAGAGGTGTTGTCACATTGGGTTGGGAGGAGAAGCAGGATTCATGTACAGATCGAGTGAATTCACCCCGATCCGCTTCCGCGGCCATCAGGGTGATGCCCAGTACGGGGTGTTGCTTGCTCTCTTGCGCCCTTCAGCGACGTCGTGAGGTGTGCGTCGAAGATAGTATTCTGTCACGCCTTTCCCGTATTTATTCAGCGCCCTTCAATGCGGGTGGAAGTGTCGCACGCTTTGTCGATGCCCTTGTGCTGACTCGCGACGGCACCTGTGAGAGAAAACGTCTCTCAAAAGCTAAAGGTGCAACTCAGCGCAGCGACACTTCCTACTCAGTGAAGTGGGCGCATCCACTCCGAATCTTGCCAAGCCGACTGCACGTCCACTGTAGTGTGGAGGGCCTGGCGCCGCTTCGGACGGCACGCCTGCTCGTCAGTTCTCTTGCAACTCTCTTGTCACCACCCGTTCTGTGCTATCTGCAGCACCGCATGGCAATGAGGCTGTCTGCCGTCTCGCTTGTTTTGAATTCAAAAGAATGATTGCAAGCCCGCCTCACATGCACACCAGGCACGAACCGGTGCACAGACAGAATGACTCGCTGGGGTTGAGCCCCCCGCAACCCCCACCGCCCCCACTGCCCTACCTCCTCCCGTTGCACATGGCGATACTGCCTCTTTCAACCCTGCCGCTCTTCCTCTCCCGACGAAACCATGCGCGTCCAACTCTATGCATTTCCCACCCCACCCTCCTGCTTCACAGGGCAGCGTGTGGACATGGCGGACCATGGGGAGCAGACGCGGCACCTGCGCCTTGAGGAGTGGGACCACCTGCGCATCGCCATCCGCGAGAAGCCACTCAGCGATGTCGAGAAGCCGAAGGTGCAGGTGATGCTGAAGGTCGACGGCGACCGGCTCATCGCATACTACCCCGACAGCAAGGAGGGCCTTCTCTACAACTATGACTACTTTTTCCCGGAGGACAGCACGCAGATGGACCTCTTCCAGACAATCGGGCTGGAGATGGTCGACCTCATTATGAATGGGTACAGCGCCTGCTGTATCGCATATGGCCCTGCCGCGACAGGGAAAACGCATTCCCTGTTCGGGAGTGACCAGGAACCCGGTCTGATCCAGCTGACGACCAAAGAGCTGCTCCATGCGATTGAGACGGCGCCAGCAAACCTGCAGTTCCGCATCAAGCTGTCTTACTGGGAGATGTCGCATCGGGAGATCCGGGATGCGTTGTCGATAGACAACACAGAGAACCTGCCTGTGCGGAAGAACAAGGAGATGGGGGGTGTGTACATCCCGGGGCTGACGGAGGTGGACATCACGTCGTGGGCCGAGCTGGATGACTACATCATGCACGGCAACATCAACAGGATCAAGCTCTCGGAGCAGCGCGGGGCACGCTGGCACGGCTTCATCAAGCTGAAGATTACCATGGAGGACACGAGCCGCCCAAACCACCTGGTCTACACCACCCTCACCTTCGCACACCTCAAGGGGCCCGACAGGTTTGGGGCCAAAGGGGCCTCGGGCGAGGTGCTGCGGCACGGCAGCTCTGTCAACCAGAGCATCAGTATCCTCGGGAGCACCATCCTGCACAGCGTGGAGATGCGCAGGCGGAAGATAAGCGAGGCGGAGGCTGATGGGGCGGCGGACGGGACGCAGGCAGGCCTGGTGCATGACAAGCTCCCGGAGATGTCGGAGTCTCTCTTCACGCAGAGCAAGCTGACGCAGGTCCTGACGGGGCCCCTGTCGGGAACAGTCGCGACGGTGATGCTTTCAACAGTCTCCGCTTTGGACTACCATGAGACGACCGACACGCTTGAAAACCTGCAGAACGCGCAGCAGATTTCCACTGTCCTGAAAAGGTCCATCCACACAACAGACGCAGGGCACGTCTGGAAGGAGCTGCAGAAGGCTGAGTCGCAGCTGCCCCAGACAGGGCTTGCCCTGGGGCACCCCCTCAGCGAGGTGGAGGAGAAGGTGCGGAATCTTCAGGATAAATACGCCGCCCTGTTGAACCAGACGGAGCTGCCGCAGAACGACCAGCCTCAGGAGAGGCCTATTGAGCCCCTGCCTTCTGCCACGGATTGCGACACCCGCCACCACCAGAGGTGGAAGCAGAATGTGCTGAACGCGAAGATCCACGGGTCGCGGAACCGGATTTATATCCCGACGAAGGGGGCGCAGAACCCTCGCGACGCCAATACATATGTGGGGCAGTGGACGCGTGGCATGAAGGACGGCTGGGGGGAGCAGATCACCAAGCTGACGCGCTACGAAGGCGAGTGGAAGAAGGGCCTCCGTGATGGGAAGGGGACGCTCTGGAGGCGGAAGACGGAGGCGTCGGAATGGTCGCGGATCTACAAGGGGGAGTGGAAAAGGGACAAGCGGCACGGGAGAGGTGTCTTCTGGTATCCCAACGGCGATGTGTATGAGGGGTATTTTGAAGAGGGCTGCCGCGCGGCAGTCGGGAAGATCTTCCTGGCAAACGGGGATAAGATCGAGGGGCAGTGGAAGAGCGATCTGGTTGAGGGCTGGGCGACGCAGTATTTTAAGAACGGGGACCGGTTCGAGGGGCACTGGCTCCGGGGGATGAAGGAGGGCCCCGGGGCGTACTACTACCAGACCCGCATGCAGATCTACAGGGGGGAGTGGTCGAAGGATGTGGCCAAGTTTGGCACCATAGAGGACATCCCGGAGAAGTCCACAGCCCAGCCGTCGCACTTCCTCCCGCGCAACGAGCTGAACAACGCGGATGGGGTGCTGGAGAGGGAGAAGCAGAAGGTATGGGGGGGGTCGCTCTGTGTCACTTTACAGCCAGTTTTGTGAGGGCGGTTCGCCCTTTTCCCACCTTTCTGCATTTCTGAGCGAAGGACCAATGCATTGCGAGATGGGGGTGTTGGTAGAATTGCCTTTTGCCTTCGCCTCTCGGTAGTCCTACCCCCCACTCCACAGCTGACGACAAAGCGCCGTATCGAGCAGGCAGCCACTCTGCAAGAGAAGGGCATGAGCTACCAGGCGCCTGTGGACGAGCAGGACATATACCACGATCAGATGGGCCACAATCCTCAGGAGGCGGCAGGGGTGAACTGTTAGCCCATGCGAGGCCCCGGTTGTGCCATCGCACAGAGCTGCGCGACGCACGTTGTGTGCATGATGGCATATCACTGGGGGGGGGCTTCCACACACCCCAGGCGAATCTTTTCTTATTTCAGTGCAGCGCGGGGGGGTTTGCGGAAACACACACAGGCACCACACCCCGGGGGGGCACACCCATCAACACCTGATGTGGGTCTCTCCCTAGCACCTCCACACACATCCTAGCACAGTGCGCGCTGTCCCCAAGCCGGCTCAAGCACACTGACCCCACCCCGAGGCTGTTCCTTTGCCTCACCGCACACACGCTGGCCCTCCGCCTTCCGGTGGAAGGGCAAACGTCCCAAGCAAAAGGGGGGAGGGGGAGGTGGTATGAGCATCCCCGCCCTCCTCTGTCTCAGCGGGCCCAGTAGTAACAACACAACCCAACGGGTTTGTCGGAGATGCGCCTCTGCATTCCTCCCCCCGTCCTTCCCCCCCCCCCCCCCCCCTCCTCCTCCCCCTCCCTTGTCCTCCCCCCACTCGATCCTAATAAAATATTCTGGGGGGGGGGGGGCTTAGCAAAGATCTTTTTGAACACCTTCCAGGTGGACCTAACGCACCACCCACACGTGAATGACGTAGTTGTTTTGCAAGCACAGCCGGCCCTTCAAGCCCATATGGTAAACCGCGCCACACGTTACCCTTTCTTGTTGGGGGCAATTCGTACCCCCGATCGAAGGACTCTAAGACTCTAACATCTCTCATGATACCTCCCGCTTGTCACACACCACACACCGAGCAGGCACCGCAGGAACTGAACTGTTCCGGTGTACACACCACCACAGGCCTACAAGAGGAGCCGAAGCGGGAGTTGGGGTGTGACAGGGTGTGTGGTGTGCATGCCTATGTGTGGGAACTGACCTCTCGGAACCCCCCCCACCCCACCCCACCCCACCCCACACACTCCCCCCCCACCCCCGAGGGTCTTAATGCATCTGCGCACCCCGGCCGAACCTGAGGTTGCCAAAGCGCATCCGGCTGCTGCCCCATCGCTGCAAAGATGGGCATCTTCGGCGAAAATAAAGGGGGCCACCGCCGTGTGATCCTTGCGGTGTTTGCGATGATCTGCCTGATTGTCGTGGGGCGGAGCTATATGAGTGTTGAAATGCTCCGCCACCACCGCGCCAGCATCGAGGTGTTCGTCACGACACACCCCATCAGCGCACCCCTCGTCTTCTGCTGCGCCCTCTCCGTCGTCTTGGCGTGCTCCCTCCCCGGGGAGATGTTCCTCACCGCGCTCTGCGGTGTCCTCCTCTCCCCCTGGCTCGTCGCGGTCCTCACCTCCTGGGCTGCGCACATCATCGGGGGCATCATCAACTTCTCCCTCCTCCGTGCAGCCTGGTACGGCTCCCTCCCGCAGCTCTTCGGCACTTCGGATCGAGGCGCCGCGCCCATTCTGCCAACATCCAACCCAGCCACCGTGAGAGTCCCCTCTCCCACAAAGGACGTCGGAGGCGACGAACCAGTCTCACCCCGCAGCAGAGAATGGCTGCAGTGGATGGACCGCAAGGTTCGCGGAGCTCCCTCATGGCTTTTAGTGGTGATCCGCTTGGTCCCACCCCTGTTCGGTCCGCTTAACGCGGCTATGGCTGTGGTGGATGTGCCCCTGTCGACCTATATATGGACCACAGCTCTGGGGACACTCCCCTCCCAGATCATCCTGACGCTGTTTGCGCGTCAGCTCGCCGACACTATCCTGGAGGAGTCCTCTGCGACTCCTGCGCCTCCCTCCATGGAGCTGTATGAGGAGGAGGACGCAGAGACCCAGACGAGCCATAACTTTTGGCTGCAGTTCCTCTCCCCGTCGACGGGATATCTGCCCCCTCGAATACGCCCGTGGACCGTGCCCCTCGTTGTGCCCCTGGCTTGGTTTGCCTTCCTGTGGGTGGTGGGCGTTGCGATGCAGAAGTGGCGCCTCCCGCAGTCACGCATGTGGCGAAGGCACACTCAGCAAAACCACCGGGCGGGAGGTGTGCTGACCATATGACATGGCAGATTTGTGGCAGATTTGGGGAGAAGGGTGAGGCAGGGGTGGTTGGAGTGGTTGGAGAGAGAGAGAGAGAGCGAGCGGGGTGGGGGAGTGTTCAGGGGCTGGAGAGATGAGCTCTTGGGGTTTTTTTTTGGGGTGGTGATGGGGCTCGCAAATCTGGCTTCCAGCTTCGCTCGATGCACAGTGTTCTCCCGATGGCGAGTTTGGGGGCGAAAGTCGCTATTTGTATTTTTTCCCCCGAAAACCCGATGGCGAGTTTCGCCATTTTTTGGGGGGTGAGTTTTTTCACAGATTTTAGACGGTTTTCCCACTCATCGACGTGCACAACTTCCCACCAACGAGGGTCTCTGGTTCCTGCCCACTACGAACCGCGATTGATCCAAAGAGTCCAAGAACGCGACGGAGAAGGCCAGATGTTCACTACCGTGGCCTCCGGCGGCTGGGGGACTCCGCCCCCCAGACCCCCCTGTGCTGTGCGCCTTTCGAGTGTGCATGTACCATTTGGTGTACCATGGCAAGTGGGAAACGGCACAACACCAGGAGTGCGACATGGTTGAGTGAAGACGGAGTACGTGCAGACTACCATCCCTGCACAACGAAGTCTGTCCGACTTCCTCGTTGTCCACTCACACCGCACACTGCAGAGCGTGTCGATCAAAACGAATGTTGTTGCGCATATACGCGTGCATTGCATGAGGTACTCGCGCGCGAAGCGCGCGAGAAATTTTTTTTAGCACCCCTTTTTCCGGATCAAAACTCGCCATCACATTTTTCCCGGAGTGGCGAATCGGGAGAACACTGTCGATGCATCTCGATTATTTTCTTTTTTTCCGTTGCATTAAAATACAGGAGGTGGCATGTTTGGCGCGGCGCCCTATGTTTCGCATTAATGGGGGGCCCTCGCTATCAGGTGTGACTAGTGAGAACCAGTGAGTCACGGCCCACTTCCCCTCTCTGACTGACGAGCTGTGACTGGTAGCGAGGGCCCCCATGGTCTTCCATAAGAATCCTTAGAGGGGTGGTGCCACAGAGGGGGGGGGGGGGGGCGCTTTTTGGTTTGCCACGAAGTGCGTCGTGATAAATGTCGCAAGCACAATCTTTGTATCGTACTCTCAAGGTGGTGGTGGTGGGGTCGGGGGGGGGGGGGCGGGGCGGGGCGGGGCTTGTCCGTTTCATGTCGACAGGAATGTTTCGTTCGACACTCACCTAATGGCGCATGGCAGCAGCAGCGAGCCACACACGCCATCACATCATGAAGAGAACGAGACGGACAGCCCAGCGGACGGGGTAGGGGTGTATGGTGCTGCTATACGATCCAGGCGAAGCCTGCAGTCCGAACGGCGGGTTGCCGTGGGGGTGGGGGTGGGGGGGGGGGGGGGGAAGGGAGGGGGGGAAGGGAGGGGGGGGCCGCCCCCGCTGCAAAACCACCACCCCCTCCCCCCCGGCACGAATTGTAACAGCCCTTCCCCCCCCCCCCCCCCCCCCCACCCGCCCCTCTCACCCCCCCCCCCCCGCCTGTCTTTTCTCTACGTTGTCCACTCCCTCCTGTGCCTCCACGGCCCGCACACCACCACCCACCGGATGGGATGTGGATCGGCATAACAAAGCAGTTGGCCACTACCCACGGCACCACCCCCACCCAGGCGGCACGGCCGGCAGCACGCCCGTCTGCCCCCATCCCCTGACACACCGGCAGCCCTTATTTTTTTTTGCAGAGATGCCACCTCTCACAGGACGCTTCCACGACGACATCAAGGCGCTGCAGGGCACCTGGCGGGACAAGGAAGGGAATGAGTGGGTGGTGTCGGACTACAAGGCACGCGTGTCGCTGGTGGAAGGGGGGCACCAGCACCACATTTTCCGCGTCCTGGGCCCGGGCCGCGTCAGCCTCCTTGGGACCCGAACAAACGGGGTAGAGCCGGGTACCATCACCTGGGAGGATGGTGATGTGTGGAACGCCGTGCAGTCGGACTACCTCAAATCCCGGACAAACTACAGGGGGGCGGACTACGCTGCGCAGTACCCCCCCTCCGCCCTGAAGGAGATCCACGGCCTGCAGAGCACTGTGCGTGAGCGCGAGGTGGAAATCGCACGCCTCCGCCAGATGATGCGCCAATACGAGTCACACGGCAAACCCCAGCCGCTCCCCCCCGCCGCCGCAGCCGCCACCACCACCCACCGCCGGGTCTCGCCTGAGCGCCCCTCCGCCTCCACCACCGGCAAGCCGCACCACACCAACTCCCCCCGGGGGCGCATGGGGGGCATGCCCTCCGCTGTCTCGCCTGGCATGCGGCAGCCTTTGCCGGGGCGCGGCGGGCGGCATGGGTCCCCCCCGCATGGCCACCACCTCCACCACAAGCTGCAGCAGCACCAACCGGTGCTGCCGTCGCGGCTGCCGTCGGAGGAGGCGGTGGGGGCGGCACTGCCGCGTGTGGATGTGGATCCCGATAGGGGCCAGAGGTCTGCCATCCCACCCCCGTCGTATGCGCCGCTGAAGCGGCGCGAGGCTGCGGCGCGGCAGCCGTCCCCTCCGCCGCGCCCTGTCGCGATGCTGGCGCCAGGCGTGCCGTGCGTGGGGATGCACGGGAGTGGGGGCGTCTGCCCCCCGGGCATGCGGCAGCCGATTCTGCCGTCGCGCCTGCCCTCCGAGGAGGGAGCGGACCTGCCGCGCGTGGAGGTGGATCCCAACAGGGGGGCGAGGTCGGCCATCCCCCCTGCATCCTACGCCAAGCAGCAGCAGCAGCAGCACGGCGGGGGTGGAGGTGGAGGTGGAGTCGGCGGTGTGACAGGCAGTGCGACATTCGTCAGCGCAAGGACCTCCCCCGCCCTGCAGCCCTCAAGGCCTGCGTCGGTGCAGGGTGATTCCGATTTGGAGCACACCTGGGGTCGTGGCGGTGACGACGCGGCCCCGGCACACGCCAGTGGAAGCGATTCTTCTCTGATGACACCCATCGAGCGGCGGCGGCGGGAGATGGGGATGATGTGAGTGGGTTGGGGGGGGGGGGGGAAGACGAGGGGAAGGCGTCGCCACTTCGGAAGCTGTCTGAATCTGATGCAGCACAACGGGGTGGTTGCCTTGCGGGTGGGGGGAGGGGGTGTCGGTCCCAAGTAGACTTTATATGTTGTAACGCAGGTGGGTGGTGTGCGGGGGGGTGTCGCAGATGCCGCAGTGTTGCCGCATCCGACAGACAGCGCTGTGTGGGGTGGAGGAGGAGGGGTGATGTGCGTTGTAGCACTGCCGCTTGTGGCACGCCCGCTTGCTGTGTCGTTGCTGCGATGGCTTCTTCTTCTTCTTTTGGATTTAGCACATCAAATATAAGGCTCGAGCAGCTTTTGGTTCCTACCGAGGGTGTTGGCAGTGGCGCAGAGAAGGCCTCCTAAGAAAGGGATCACCAAAACAACGACGGTGGCCCACGTGGTGCTCGCACAGGCCATGCTGCAGCACATCGCCAAAAAAGTGAACACAGCACAAGAATCGCAAAACTCGTTCGAAGGAGGCTGGGAGAGGCAGGGCAGTGCCTGTGTGTGCAGATGTGGCTTGCCCCTCCTCGCCGAGGCGGCGATGCCCCCGCCGCAGTGCCAAGCCCCAAGTTTGGTTGGTGGTGCTGTCCTGGCCGTGCTGCGCCGCGTTGTGTTGCCAATAATTCAGAACAAACCCGAGGCACCCCCTTTTCGCTCCCGAAATTGCAGAAAAGCAAGTCTGCATCCCACACACTTCAATGTGTGCAGGACATGCCGCACCTCCACTGTGCTACACACCAAGCCCTGCTCAAACCAAGAGCGTGGCGGTGTGTGGGCAGTCACCTTTATGTGTCGCGAACATCTGGTACCGCCTCTGCACTCTGCATTCTCTGCATGACTGGGTGCGGTGCCATACTTTTCGTGTGGGGTAGCCCTGCGCGGGATCATGGCCACATGCCGTCCCACCCTACTGTAAGCTGCCTGGCCTGGTATTGTGTGTTGATGCTCGGCTTGCAGTGGTAGCTCTTGGAATGAGGAGCACTATCCCACTATCAAGCTATGCTTCTTGACCTCCATGAGCTTGTTCGTGCGATTGAGAGTGGAGAGCGCATCAAGGGGACACTCAATGCGTTGGCGTGTTGAAAATGATGATGCTTGTCTTTGAATCTTACGGGTGGCGGCAGCTCTTGAGTGCACCGAGCCAGAGAGAGGATACTCGTGTGAGTTTCCAGCCCTAGAGGGGCCTGTCTCTGCGTGTGTCCTTTCCGCACCGAGGGGAGTCACAAGGAAAAAAGAATCGTATTGTGCGGCACAGCGACAGCCCTCCGGCCCTTTGGCGCGATGTTGTATTCAGTTATTCCCATCTTCTCACTACCCAGATCCCACCCCCGGTTGCCAGCGTTCCTTATTTGAGCTTTTGTATCCGTTTTGTCTTGTGTATTCGTCCTGATTCGCCTGTTGTTCGAATGGCGGGTATATCGGTTGAGGCGTTCAGATGCAAGGGCCACCTTAACCGATGACGGGTTGAGTGATACCCGTATCCACGGCCTGGATCAGGCAGCGTTCAAAGGAAAGAGAGGCCGCCAAATCAAATTTTCAGGGCTGCCAGGCGAAAGCTGTCTCGTTTTCCCGAGTGGGTCTTCAGGTTTCCTGCTCGACCGTCGGGTGTCGGACCTCGCAATTGATGCGAAATCAAACGGCCGTTGTTCAGGCTTGTGGTGGATCTGGTGTCGCTGTGGACATCAAGAAAAGTGTAAATCCCGGGCATCTGCATGTATTGTAGTCTTGGCGAATTGTTCATTTTGTACAGGTGTTTGCAGCACATCCGCTGCCTAGAGTCCAGCATGATAGCAATAAGTAAATGTGTGCAGAAACCAGGTGCCTGGGTGGTGTGTGCAGCCCCATAGTCAGGATGACCCGAGCGAAGTTCAAAACTGAACCTGAACAGAGGACACAGTCAGCAGCACGAACCCGCGAAGAGTGAACTGAGAATGCACACCTCCCCACCCCCCACCTCTGCCCTAAGTATTGAAGGCCCTGCCACTCTGAATGCATGGCAATGCGTGCACGGCGACGAGTGGGGACCCCGTGTCCAACAACAAGGGGTCTGTTGTCCTGAGCCCCGTTTCCCGGGCACAGGGGCACCTCTCAGGAACCTCACCCCTTCACACATCCACCAGTCACACAAACGTTTAACTGTCGAGGTGGCAGGGCGCTGCATATCCTGCTACGACTCAGCCAGGGGCCGTGTGGTGCAGCTATTCGACAATCTCAGGGTCAGGGGTCTGGAGGGGGGACTGCTGCACCGTGCACTCCTTCCCATCGCCCCCTCCTGCACTGAACACTCTCGATGGGATGTCGCGAGTCGAAGTTGAGCGCAGATGAATTGCAGGATTTTTCAAAAATCACCCGGGGCCACTTCACCGACGGGCGCATCAAAAAGATGCACGGCGCGTTCTACAAGGTGGCACCTGATGGCCGCATGACCAGCGCACAGTTCCAGACCTACCTAGAAGAGCTGAGCTTGATGGGCTTCTTCTCCTTCCGCGAGCATAAGAACGGCTGGGTCGACGCGGAGGTGCAGGCCGCAAAGCTGTTCCGGGGCTATGCCTACGACCGCTCGCCCTACCTCACCTTCAAGATGTATCTTGTGTGCCAGGAGGCGATCATCTTCAAGACGCCTCTCCTGCCCCGCGTCGTGTTCTCCATTGTTGATGTCAACCGTGACGGGCTGATCCAGTCAACCGATCTGGTCTGCATGGTGCAGGGTGCTGATGAGATTGAGGACGATGAGTATTTCCCGATCATTACCGACCAGGTGGCTGGCCTCTGGCTGTATCTGGCTGGCACATCCGATGTCACAGAGATCGACACGGATCGGTTTGAAAAGTGTTTAGATGAGAGCCCAGAAATGCTCGAGAAATTCCTCGCACTCCTCTAGCATTTAGTAGTTTGCTGCCGTGTGAAAGCTGTTCTTGCCAGATCAGCTTTCGCCCTGCCACAGTCCGCATGAGCGGTCGGCTCCGACGGCTGTGCGTGCCAACATTTCGAGCGTCTTGCCATCTGACTGCGGGTTGTAGCGAATCCCCACACCCCGAGGGTGTTCTTTTCAGAATGTCTCTTCTTGCAGGGGCTCGCTGCACCGGCGTGTGTTGTTTTTGTTTCCGATTTGGACCCATCTGTGCCCTGTGAGCAGCGTGCCAAAGGTAGGCCGCCCTGCCCCCAAGCAGAGAGAGGAACGAGCCACTGTCTGTCCGCCCCGCCCCCCGCTGTAGCATATGACACCCACCTTGAGTCCCAGCATGCAGGTCCCACAGGCCGTCCGCTATCTTGTCGATCTCATCGGCAGTCACCTCAGCGGCCCTGGGCACCACATACACACAGGACCTCCAAGGCCTCAGCACCCGGCTTGGTACCCTTGGGGCTCCGTTCAGCCTACCGCTTTTCCTCGTGGCAGGGCTTCCGGCACGAGACATGGTGTATCAGCATGAGAACCTGCGTCGCAGCATATCACACTCAACAGCCCGCTATCACTCTCACTCTCACTCTCACTCTGCACCTTACATTTCTCGACACACACCCCGCCACCTCCCACAGGGGCACGGCCGCCCCCACCCCACCCACCCATGGTGAAGTGGCACGGTGCCGAGCAGGGCACCGCTGTGCTCGCAACCCTCGGGGCGGGATGCTCCCTCGCCGCCGCCTCCACAGGACACTGGGCTGCCGCCGCATCGCTCCTCCTGGCCAGCCTCATGGCAGTCCTGCAGAGCACCACCGCTGCCTACGGCATCAGCGCCCACCGCGAACACGGCTGGTTCATGTGGTGGGTCAGCGTGCCCGACCGCCTGGAATCAGCACACCTCCTGGCAGCCTGCCTGGCCTGCCTCACCTGGCCCACACCCTCCGGCACTCCTTGGGGCGCCACAGGCTCCACCACCGCCCTCACAACCTACTGGCTGCTGTGCGGCATCAAGCTGGCTGATCGCTTCAGCACATCGGCCACCACGGGGCCGGCCGCTGCCCTCGAAGCCTCTGTCCTTGGCTCGGGCCTCCTGTTCGCCACCCTCTGCGCCGCACAGGACCCCGCACCCCTCGACGCGCTGCTGGGCGCCATGTTCGGCTTTGCCTTCTCCGTGGGCTACCAGGTGCAGCACGCCCTCTACCGCACCTCCGACGTGCGCCTCAAGGCGCTCCTCCTCGCCGTGCTCTTCGCAGAGCTTAACGGGGTCCCCTCCGCACCCGACATACCCGGCGAAGCCGCAAAGCTGCACGTCTGGTCCTTCGCAGCATGGGCAGGCCTTGCCGTGCCCCTGCTCTTCATCCTCAACAGGTTTGCCCTGGAGGCGACCTTCCTCAACGCCTCGCAGCTGGCGGAGGGGCACGCCGCCTTCCTGCTGCCCCCCGACATGGCGCCGCCCGCTACCGGCAGCGGCACCCCCGCTGAGTTTTCGCGCATGCCGGCGGGGTGGTCCAAAGCCCTCTTTGCGGCAACGGCTTTCATCACATTCAACCTCTGGTATGCCGCGGCCTCCACCGCGGGCGGCGGAGCCGCCGCGGTGCTGCCCCTGCAGCTGACCCTCCCCCAGGCCTGCGCGTACCTCGCAGCGGTGGGGCTGTCGTACCCCGGGATGCCCCAGGCGTGCCGTGCGGCGGCGCTCTGCATCGCGCTGTTGTGCATCGCAGGCGACCCCCACAGCCTCGACGCGTGGTACCTCGTCGGTGTGATGCACCTGGTGGGGCTCTACCACAGCCTCCACAGCGGCACAGCCGCTGCGCCGTCGGCAGCAGCAGCTGACCCGCAGGGAGCGTCGCGGCGCAAGGGGCTGGCTGGGATACACCCGAATGCCCCACCGCAGCGTGGCGGCGGCGGTGGCGTCACCCGCAGCAAGTCTTTTGAGAAATTCGCCGCAGGGCGGGGAGGCAGTGCCGGCGGCGCCGCCGCCGCCCCGCGCAGGCCGGGCGCCCCCGGTGCCAGTGGGGCGGGTGGTGGTGGTGGTGGTGGTGGTAGTGACCACGCAGCAAACCCCACCTTGCAGGGGTCTGCAAGGCAAGGCATCAGACCCGGAGCTACGTTGGGCAGCAGTGTGGAGGGGGAGAAGGGGAAGAGGGAGGAGGAGGAGGACGAGGGGGACGATGTCGAGACCACCTTCACAGAGGACGGGGTGAAGATTGTGAGGAGGCGGGGTGGTGGTGGTGGTGGTGGCGGGGCGGCTGCGGGGGTGGAGCCGGCCGTGGTGTCGCGATATGGGGTGTGCGATGGGTTGGACAGCACGGCGGTGCTGCTGCCGTGCATGCTGCTGCTGTGGAAGGGGGGCGGGGAGCAGGACGTGCACCGCACAGCCGTGTGGGGGTCGTGCTTGCTGGGGTGTGTGTCGGCTGTAGACATGGCGTCAGGGGGTGCTGTGCGGAAGAGGCTCGCGGTGCTCAACAGCCGTGTGCTGCGCGTTGCGGCAGGGGCGCTGTGTGCCGCGTGGCTGCTGTTCCCTTGGGTGCTTGGCCCCCTCTGCGCGTGCCTGGCTTGCCTCGCATCGCAGCTGTCGGTGCGCGACAACGATGCGTATATCAGAAAGCACGACGTGGTGTCTGCATCGCACCAGTACTTTACACAGCAACTGTTCCCCCCTTCCCTCCTCCTGTTCTACCAAACGCTCGTCATCCTCCTCGGCTGGCTGGCAGGCAGTGGGGCCGGTTCGGCGTGAGTGTTTTGGCCAGATGAGGCCCGGGTGGGGTGTGGGTCGTTGTACATCGGGCAGCAGGGGGGCGGCAGGTGTCGTGGAGTGTTTGGCTGTTCCCTTTCGTTCTTTTACTCTTCTGGCCATCGCCGGGGGAATAACAAAATAGAGGCGCCCCGTCGGGCAACGGTTTGTCGTATTATTTGCTTAGTGCAGCCGATGCAAAGTAAAACGACACGAAACCAAACAAACAGAAAGGCTGTGCGGTGCAAATCCGAAGGAGGGCACTCATCGATCCGCGAGAACACCATCCCGCCTTGCTATGTGTGGTGATTTGTTCTGCAGGGATAGGCGCCGAAGAGGTGTCCGGGAATAGGAACGAACACCGATCTGCCCCCACACCCCTCGTCGTTGAGTCAGTTAGTGACCTGCAGATTCTCCTGCCCCCTCCCCCGGAATCGAGCCCACGCGATGCACCGGCCCACACACACTTCTCCCAACTAGAAACCCACGTGACCGACACCTCAACAATGCAGTCGATCCCCGGGCTGGCGACGACCTTCCAGATCCTCAAGGCTGGGTCTGGCAAGATTGTGTCCAAGGGCAGCACGGTCACGGTGCACGCGACGGGTATCGTGCAGGAGGGGAACAAGAAGTTCTGGAGCACCAAGGACCCCGGCCAGAAGCCCTTCCAGTACCAGGCGGGTGTTGGGGGTGTGATCAAGGGGTGGGACCAGGGCTGCCTGGGCATGTCCCTCGGTGAGGTATGTCTGCACCAGGTGACGTGTATCGTCGTCTCGCACGTTGCCCGGGTGATGTTCATTGTTGTGTATCTACGGGCCTGGGTTCAGCCAAACCACCTGGGAGACGGACACAAACAGGGGTGGAGTGTACTTATGTTACCACGAGTTGCACGTCAAACTTGTTGGGCAACCCCATCAAGGCGCAGGAATTCAGGCCGAGAGGGAGAGGGACATAGAGTTACTGCAGGTGTTTGGCCACAACCCACACGCCTCCCCGCCCTGCAGGTGCGCAACATCGTCATCCCTGCTGCTGAGGGCTACGGTGCAGGCGGCTTCCCCGCATGGGGGATCCCGGCCGGCGCCACCCTCAACTTCGAGATTGAGGTTCTCGAGATCGCGTAAAAGCAAAGCCGGGCAAACAAAAGGCATGCCACACGGCATGCCTGGGGTGGCGAGGGTTCGGGGCAAAACCATGTGGCGTTCTCACCCCCGCCCATAAGCCCGCCCCGATACCCCGCCCCTGCTGCACCTCCACCCACCCACCCGCCTTGTGGGGTCTCGGCCACTTGGCAACCGTGGCGGGGAAGGATGTGTGCACCCACAAGGGTTAAACGTAATATGCCAACTAAACGAATGATGAATCCGATGGGGGGTGATGGATGGTTTTACCCCCCACCCCACCCCCCCCCCCCCCCCGCTCTGTTTCGGCGTTACTGTTTTTACTTTGTTTACTACAACAAGGGCTCCTGCCCCGGATTTGGCGCACAAAACGACAGCCCCGATACCTTTTTTTTGGTTTTATTTCAGCCGGCGGGGCGCCCCGTCTGAAAAAACAAACAAGGCCTTCCTTTGTTTCTCCTCGTTGGGACATGGGGCAGACAGAGGAGGGCCTGTTCCAGACTGAGGAGGGTCAAAGGGTCTCGCCTGATGCCACGTCCCGCCACCCCTTCGTGCGGCCTCGCCTAGAGTGTGCTGAACCCAGGGGTGGGCAGAGGGACAAAGGCGGCCGACAAGTGTTTAACAACTGCCCCACCTTCAAAGTAAAAGCAGCCCGGCGTCGGGAGGGTCGGGCGTTGGATGGAGGGGGGAGTGTTCCGTGATGCCCGACAGGGCGGAGATAGTGCGGCCCAGACACAGAATAGAGCAGAAGTGAAACATAGCCTCCAAAAGACGCGAAATCCCCCGCTTCCTCCCCCTCCTCCCCTTTGAGAAAGAGACAGCGGGCGAGCAAGACAGAAGAGAACTTGTTTTGTAGTGTGTTTGTTGCGTGAGGTCTCCGCGTGTAGCTCCCCGGCACCTCCTGCATACGCAGTGTGTGGTGTATGTGACGCACAAAACAAGTTCTCTTCGTAACGCTACGCTATTGCGGCCAAGACCCCATGCCTCCTACAGGACCTCGGGAGGGTAAGAGGCTCCCCCCGCAAACTCGCCACCAGGTTCCCTGCCCACCTGGTCGAACACAAGTGCCTCGCACCGGATCTCTCCCCACCCGGTGATCCACCTGACGGATACGAAAGAGATGGCCTCGATCCGCGCCATCATAGTAGGGTTGGTGGTCGCCTGCATCCTGATTGTGGCCACGCTGTGCACATCGCTCGCTGTGTGGAGCGGAGACCGTGCCCTGTCCGACACCGAGAAGTCACGCGATGACTCTGTGACTGCCGCATTCGACGCCGGGCAGTCGAATGTGCTGAAGGTGACGGAGGACTACCTCAACCAGGTTAGCGACGGGGCGATCCGCCAGCTGGGGTCCTTCTGGGGCACCTCAGAGAACCTGATCAACTCGTTGTGCAAGCAGATTTTCGCCGATCTCATGACGGACCCTGTGCGTGTGCAGCAGTGGGACTACATCTATGCATACCGCACACCCATGCTTCAGTCAGTGAAGTCGTTCAGCAACTTTGGGGGTGTCGGCATCATCACCATGAAGTATCAGGCAGTGCAGATTCTGCAGAACAGGCACACCACAGCACGGCCTGCTGATGAATACCACCACTACCAGATGATTATGAACAACGGGACGGACTTCGACGGCCCAGGGATGCTCGATGTCAAGACGCGTACCGTCGACGCCGATATCGCCAACGAACGCGGTGACCCCTATGGCAACCCGTTTTCACCCGACCTGCAGACCTTCCCGACGTGCATCCCTGGGCAGCTGCCTGTGGCGACCAACGGGACGCAGCTGGGGCAGCCCTGCCGGTACCCCGCCTACGACCTGGTCGCGGGCCACTTTGGGAAGAAAACTGACCCAAGACTTGTCCCGATGGGCGTCCCTATTTTCCTCCCCATCTCCTCGCTTGCCGATTACATCGGGACTGTGACGCAGTGCACATACGGGAACCCCGCAACGAACACAGTGATGGGTGTGGTGTACGGCGGGTCGGACATGGTTCAGATCACAGACTTCTTCAAGTCTATTGACCTTGGGCAGGCACGCGGCTCCCTCGGCAGGCTGTTCGCGACTGTGAGGGGATCCCTTTTGATGACAGTCAGGGGCACTCTCGTTGGCACGTCGCACGGCTCGTATGCCCCTCTGCGTCCGCTCTGCGTTGTGCATTTGTCATCCTGCCACCCCCTCCCCTTCAACTGACCCCCCCAACAGGTATTCTGTTGATGTGCCGCTGGCAGAGCGCACCAGCAACTTGATGGTGAGGCCCATCCCCGCGACGGAGTGCAGCGACAGCCTCGTGGCTGGGGCTGCAACGTTTCTCAACCAGAACTACAAAGCTCCCGGGGATTTTTGCAGTGGTGCGCACCATATTCAGCGCAGTAGGGTGATCTCTCCGATTTTCCAAAACTGCTGGTTTACTGGTTTGGGGAACGGTCGTCGGCAGACCGTTGAAATGCCCGTGTTAGCAAGGCACACTCACGTTTCAGGTAGCGTGTCGCGTGTCACGCATGTCGCGAACGCGGCAAGTGTACCTCCCAGGTGGGGAAGCCCGACCTCCTGTCCGATGTCAGTCAGGCTTCGAAGAAGCGCTTCATGGATGCGGCGCTGACCTCCTACGCTGCACTGTACCCAGGGAAGTGAGATAGATGGACGGGCACACGCTACATGGGGGGTCTGGGGGGCGGTGCCCCCCAGCCGCCGGAGGCCACGGTAGCGAACATCTGTTCGTGTGGGCGTACAGATTCTGTGCGAGTTGGCTGCGTCCTCAGAGGCGACTGGAGTGGTTGGACCCCGACCTGATGGGATTCGAAGGACTTGAGTACGAGACGTACGCCACAGGGGGGTCTGGGGGGCGGAGCCCCCCAGCCGCCGGAGGCCACGGTAGTGAACGTCTGGCTCTCCAGTTGGCCAGCAAGGCGAACGGTACGTGGGACAGACTTCCCTTCCATCCTTGTGCGCGCCCTGTCGACTGGGGAAAACTTAGAAAAAGTTTTTTCCTCTGCGAAACAACCTTAGAAAAAAATCCCCTAACAAAATTCTTAGAAAAAAACTTTTTTTCCCCTTACAAAAATTCTTAGAAAAAAAGTTCAGAATCCTGAAAGTGGGGAACAAGCCCCCCAGTTAGGAACAGCCCTGTTCCGAAGTATATTTATTTTTTTTCTAGTTCGGGCCAGCCTAACCTCCCCTCCTTGAAATTTAGAGCGAAAAAGGACACCCCCCTCTCCTTTCCCCCCCCTCCCCGACATCATCCAAATCACGAACCTTTCTCACCTCTATTCTCGAATATGACACATCGCCCCCCGAGGTGCATTGACCCTTGTGCAAGTCATTTTGGGGCACGCAGTTTGCCCGATACACTTATGTGCGATTATCTATCGGTGAACATCCCATTTTCTTTCCTGTTGTGGTGTGTGGTGTGATGATGTGTGGGCTATCCGGTGGTCAGAGTTGTTTTCGTATGGCCAACAAGGAAAACCATCCCTGCCCCACGCAGCCATGCGCCGCCACCGCCACGATCTCACTCCAACCTCCAGAAGATTCAGCTCCCCTGGGGGGTGGGGTCGTTTTCGAACTATGTTCCAGCAAACCAAAAATTGAGACTATTTAATTTTGTGCGAGTTCGGCGTAGCCAACTGGAGAAGCTTTATGTGCCTTAAGCTGGATCGTGCGGCCCCACTCACACCACTTCATCAGACCGGGGAGTGGTGTGCACAAAGAGTGGGGTCTGCTTGCCAGCAAAACAGTTTTTGGTAGTAAATTGTTTTGTTATCTCGCTATGCTGTCACTTTACGATCCAGCGGGGTCACAGATAGCTTTTTCGGGGCATTTTTTGTTTACCCCACCAGATTCTATTCTTTTTGTTGTTGTTTGGAGTTGTGCTCATAGCGCTGGAAACTTTGCCACGCAGATCATGCAGGACACACTATACCCCGCAGCGGCGCGTTGGTGTGTTCTCGCGATCGACGAACACCCGCCGGTTCTTCTCTCCCCTGACTGATTTGCAGACACAATTTTTTTTCACACTCCCTCACCCCCCGCCTAAAAGTCCACTTTTATAAGTGCTACTCATCACGACTTGGGAGAGGGGTCCTGTCTCTCCGTGTGCAAAACTGTGCCGGATTGCCTTATATTCTGTGTGTCGGCTCGCTTTGCTGTATATCCCAAGCGAATGGGCGAATGTCCCGGGTGTGTTAATTACTTTTTCCCCGGGGGGGGGAGGGGATGTTCTGCGTCGCTGCTCCTCCTCTCCTGCAGCCTTTCTCCGATGTGCTGCAGGTCGTGTTTCTCCAGTGACGGATGACTTATGCGCAGGTACCACAAAACTGACCAGGAGAAGGGGGAGGGGATGTGTCTAAATCTACGGGTTTACGGGAGACGTGTGTGGGTGTGTGTGTGTGCACCTCTCTTTCACCGTTCACTGCTCCCTTACCCCCCCCCCCCGTCCTCCCCTTCCCCCCTCTCTCTTTACTCTTTACTCTTTTACCCCCACCCCCTCTCTCTGAGTCTCCCGAGATCCCTCCAGGGATATCCGGGGGGGGGGGGGGGGGGACAGGGGTGGAAAAAACCCGGGTGCTGGGCAAAAAAACCCATAAAACCCAAAAAACCCCATAAAAACCCGCCTTGGGCGTTGCCTTAGGGTTTCCTTACGTACACCTCTGGCAGTCAAACCTGGCCGGCAAAGCAGCACCAGTGGTGGCTTTTGGGCGGGTTTTTCGGCGAACCGGGGGAGATTGGCCACATGTGGCAGAGGCTAGAGGCTAGGGCCGTGTCGAAACGCGCAAAAACAGGGCCGAAACTGTCCCAGTCGAGCGGTTTGCAGGACCGAGCGGCCCGTTGACACTGTAAATCTCTAGGTTGCAGTGTCGGCACTGGGCGCCCTTCCTCGTGCCATTGAGATAGTCGGTGAACTCGTTGCGCGCCCACGCGGGGTTGTGCCCCGACATTTTCCCTGAGATTCGTGCCCCTCCAAGTGTCTCTCTTCTTGGGTGTTGATAGTGGGATAGAAGTGACAATGGTGGATGGAGAGAAGAGTTCTCTGTGCTAGGAGCCCCTCGAAGTCAAAGTAGAACCTGCGGTCGCCCTCCAACCAGCTCCCAACCGGACAGTGAAGGCACCGGGCCCTCTCCAGGCCAAATGGCTGTCAACGTCTTTTTTTCCTCAGGTCCTCTGAGGAGAATTTGTGGGAAAATTCGTAATCGAGAGTGTCCACTTTTTCGGAATTTCCAGGAATCCCGTCATTTTAGTAGTACAGCGAGGCGGACAGCCAGAGTGGCACGGGCCTCCAGCACAGGGACGCACACCACCCCGCCGACTCGAACACCGATCTCCGCGTGGCGAACTCGCTGGAGTACCTGCTGAAATTGACAGGCCGGCTGGAGAAGGAACAGAAGGAGCTGAAGAAGACCGTGGAGACGCAGGCGAAGCAGATCGCCACCCTGCAGAAGGCGCTGCAGCGGACGGAGGCCGAGCTGCCCGCCGATTTCTCCGCCCACATCGTGTCGACCTGGGGATCGTCGATCGCCACTGTCCCCGGACGCAGGTTGGTGAAAGCTGAGGTATCCCGGGTTTTCCGACAGGCGGAGCTCAGCGATGCCCCGAGCTCACCAGACTGGCAACACCAGCTCATCCAGGCCTTCGACGCTCTGTTTCAGACAATGGGACTGATCCGCGACGACGATGATCCGGATCGCTTTACCGAGGCCCTCCACAAGACAATCGTCGTTATGAACTCGCACTTTCTCCTGAAGGGGCGCGCGGGCGCCCGCCTCTACCTGGCAAAGGCGAAGATTATGGACCCAGCGAAGTACGATGCGGTGACACACGGGCGCCTACTCCGGGAGGGGCGGGCCACGCAGGACGACACACAGGAGAGGCGGGCCGCGTTTCAGGAGCGGTTCCTGCAGGAGCGTAACACGCAGGACCGCCCCGCGCCCTACTCGGGAAAGGGCCATCACAAAGGACGGGGGGGGAAAGGCAAGCGACAGTGACTCCCCGACACCAGCAGGGGACGCCCGCGGGCCACGACCCTCCCCCCCGCCGCGGTAGTGTATGTGAAGGCAGTACCATCTGCCCCCCCGTCAACAAGAGGACGCCCCCGCAAGACCGAGACGAGCGTGACCCCGGAGGAAGCAACCACCATTCGCCAGGAACTGCAACACACCCTGGCCCAAGCCCTCGCACCCACATACTGGGGGGCCCTCCGCCGCACATACGACAGGTACTCGCAGTTCCGGGAAGGGTGGATGAAAGCGGAGAGGCGAACACTGCCACACGACGAAGGGGCGGTGCTGTGGGTCACGAAGCAACGGAAGGACGGGCTATCAGTGCAGTCCGCCCTCCAGTACCTCAACAACCTTGCAGCAGCACTCAGACGCTTCGCAGCGTTCCCCCTCGACGGAAAACAAATTGTGGCGGACTACAGGCGGGCGCTGAAACGGGGAGGAGCACTACGACCACTGAAGCAAGCAGAACCAGCAACAGCCCACAACATCCGGGAGGCGCTAGCGAAGGAGCCACGTCCCCTCGTGAAACTGCTGCTCGGCATCATGTGGGGGGGTGCGGCAAGGGCCTCGGACGCACTGCGCTTGGATGTGAAGGACGTCACAGCGGAAAAGCGCAGCGAGCCGATATACGTGCGCTGGACCCAGTCGAAGGCGGACCCCTTCCACATGGGTCACATCACAGGGATCTCCCTGCCGAAGGACCTACACCGTATCCTCCGACACCGCCTCCGCAGGGCGCGCAGAGCAGGAGAGACGAGACTGTTCCCGGCGGACGTCACCTACCGGACCGTGGTAAAAGCCGTCAAGCGGGCACGGAGGGGGCTCACGGCACACTCTCTGCGGAGGGGGGCACTCACACAGCTTGCGCGAAAGAACGTTCCACTGGAGGAGGTGCGCCTCCTCTCGAGACACGCGACGGTCGACGGTGTGATGCGTTACGTATCAGCGGCGGAAAACGCACACGCGCGCGAGACAGCACAGGTGTCGGCGAAGATCGAGTGGTGAAGAAAAAACGACAGCAAGGGGGGACGACGCGCACACAGCCAAAACCCCTGACAGCAACCCACTTCCCGGGGACCACGAGGCTGTTCGCAGCGCGCCGCTACTACGAAGATGCCACATCCGACGAAGCCGCGTCCGACCCACCACCCAGTGATGAGGAAGCGTGGAGCGAGGTGGATAGCGCAGAGTCGTACGGTCCGGGTGTCGAGGACCTCTACGGGGAGGACTTGGGTGTGTGCACGGGGGGGAAGGTGATACGGCCAGCCAACGCGAAGACGGAGCTGTCGGAGGAAGAGGACTACATCGCGGAGATCTGCACCTCGCGCCTCAATCTCAAGGAACTGCGACGGTTGGACAGCGAGGGTGAACTGACGGGGGTCTTGGACCTCATCACCAAGCCAGCCGCTTTCGCTGACGCACTGCTTCCCGAGGCCCGCCAAGAACTACGTAAAACGGGGAGGAAGGTATCACGCCACATGTTGCACCACCTGGACACCTTGGTTGAGTATGGCGTCCTGACGGAGGCGGATGCACACCCGTACCTCACGCTGCCAGCGTTCACCGTGTCCAAGAAGTCTGGGGGCCAACGTTTCATCGTCGACGCAAGGCGGCTAAATGCACTGATGACACGCCCACCGGACATGCGTTTGCAGGACATCACGGAGGTGACACAGCGAGTGGCCGCGGCGAGCTGGGTGGTGATGGCAGATGCACGCAGCTGGTTCTACCAGTTCCCCGTACACAAGGAGATCCAACGCTATTTCGAAGTGCGCCTAGGCGGGGAGAGAAAGACATTCGTGAAGACCTTCCTGACTGTCATGTGCATGGGGTGGTCACATTCCCCGGCAATCGCGAACCGCAGCGCACGCGTGCTGCTCCCGCCAGAGCACGGAATAGTCTGGATTGACAACTTCATCGCTGTCGGAGACTCCCTACCAGAGGCACAGGCGAGGTACGCCGACTTCATCAGCCGCTGCGAGAAGGTGGGGGCCGCCCTGAACTTCGACGACACACAACACGGCGTGCCGCTGCAGGACTTCACAGTGTTCGGGATCCACTTCGACCTGACGCGACACCGTTTCCACATGGACACAGCCTGGGTGCAAAAAGTCCTCGGACGGGAAGAGTACAAGGAAGTCGTCAACGGCCACACGACACCACGCAGGGCGTTCAGAGTATTCGGGTCTTTCGTCTGGCAGTCGTATGTGATGCGGACACCGATGTGTTACATGCCAGCCGTGTTGTCCTTCGTGCGGCGCATCGCGAAGCAGACGCACTCAAACAACGCCCGATGGGACTCCAGGGTCGCAGTACCTCCGTCGGTGCAGGCGGAGACAGTGGCGCGGGCACGCCTCATCGAGGACAACGAGTGGTATACGCCGCAGAACCCGCCACCGACCATTGAGCTCTGGACAGACGCGTCATCCACGGCGTGGGCGGCGGTGCTCGTGCTGCCGGGAGGGGAGTCAGTGTCCCAAGGGGCGTTCGAAGGGAGCGACGCGGACACGAACATCTTCCTGAAGGAAGCGTATGCAGTGTGGCAGGGGGTGCGCATGATGCAGCGTGTGAGGGAGGCAAGCGTAACCTGCCACATAGACAACCTCGGCCTGGTGTTCGCGCTCCGGAAGGGCCACTGCGCCAACTACCGAGGCAACCTCCTGCTGCAGGAGATATACACAACAGCGCGCCGCCAGCAGATACGACTTATTCCACACTGGGTTGCGACCCACGACCAACGCGCAGACGCGTACACGCGAGGGACGCAGGCCACACACCCCGTGGAGTTGCCACCAGTGTCGATGCCACCTACACTTTTACCAGCGCGCCCGCCTCGTTGAGAACGAGACGGACACGTCCCTCCGGATGAGGGTCCTGGTGTAGAAGCGTCAACGCAACAAACAAAAGGAAATTCATCAGAGCGGTTGTAGCTGTGAAGTGATAGGGCGCTTTTCTGGTTCGGATTTTTTTTTGCTCGCACTTATTTATCTGGGACCGAAGCCCTGCCCTCGAAACGGATACCTCTCAAAACTCACCCCCCCCCCCCTCACACACTGCCCGTAGAAGACGGGGGGTGCCGAGACCTTCTTGCCCTGTGCAAAGCAGGACGAGAGCTGGCCCGGTTGAAACCCCCCTTCTTTCAGTCACAATAAGTAGTCACCCAGCCCCCCCTCCCCCTTCTTTGGGAGAACGCCGAGGGGCGGGCGTGTTGTGTATTGTGTGCACTGTTCCCCCTTGAGAGTATATTTCGCTAAACCTGGGAAGCTTCTCGGCAACGGCTGGCGTTATGCTCGTAATAGGGGGGTGTTCACCCAAAAAGACGCGATATTCTGCTGATGAACGAAGGCCCTTTAGTTTCCTAATGGCATAGTATGATACCGGCATTCATGTTTTACGGCGCTCGGTCGGTGATGTGCCCCTTTTTCGAGATGACTGCAGTGTGCTCAGTGCACTGCAGCCATCCCACCTTGATGCCGATGCATATATCTTGACCTGTCACATGTCACATGCTCTTCTATCCAGCTGCCCCAAATCCACAAGCCGCATCATTTGGAACCGAAATTGCGAACTGGCCGGAGATGAGTACACTGGTTTTGCACGCCCCGCGTGTTGCTTCTGCGATCTGGCACGCCTCACGCAGGACGATGGCCCTTCTCACGCCCCAGCTTGCCCACACAGGCCGACCACCTTGAGGCTGTCGGACTGCGTGTGGCGCTCACACAAACCCAGCCCCCACCACACCCTCCCTTCCCGGATGCTGTGTGCTGCTTCCACCGGACGATACTGTGTGTGACGGCCAGCCCCCATACTACCGTCGTACAATCATGGTTCGTGCCGTTGTTGCTTCATATAGCGACTGGGCACATGTTTCTGGATTCGCCGGCTTTGGCGCACAAACAGCAGCCCTATTTTTTATTGGGCGCGCCTTTCTTGACCCCAGCATCCCTCCTCCCCACCTCCACCCCCCCCCCCCCCTGACTCTGAAGAGTGCGGTGCCCCGTGGGGCCTTGATCCTACGCTCCGCTTCGCTCTGACCTGGGGTTGCTCTTTCCTCTATCCTGGGGTCCGTTCTGTTCTGGGGGCCCGTATTTTTTTGTGTTGTGAAGTCTCAAGCAGGCGGAACTTGTCTGCCCGTTCGTTGCTTATTGCAAGGAGCGGTGGCCGTTTCTTCACACGGAACAAGAGCCTTTGTCACAGTGAAGAAGATAGTTGGGTAGCGCTTGTGGGTGACACATTACAAGCTAGCTGTTCTTGCTTTTGCAAGAAGCTAGCTTTTCGCACTAAAAAGACTCGTGGCAGCGTTTGGTATCTGCACACATGCACTAGCAGGCACCGTTCGTACAAACAAAAAACAAAGTTGAGGCACCAGGTGTGGATCTATTTCACGGAATGAAAATAGGAATTTGGGGTGAAAATATTTTTTGCACTATTTTCATGGTTGCATAGCGGCCGTTTTAAAAAATCCCTTGTATTTTGTGGACTTGCAAAAACGGCCGCTGATTTTCAGCATTTTAAAAAACGGCCGTTTTTTTTACCTGGGAATTTTGTATGGGGCGTGGGTCAGCAGGCGAGATCCCACCACCAGGAGTGCCTCCCCACTGCAAGGGATACCCTGCAGCAAGCATTGTGAGCGCGCCTTCAAGTATGATGCGAAGAGTTCAGACTTTGTGGACCACTTTGACGGACCGCGCCATATCAAGAAGAAGAAGAACGCAGCGTTGAAAGTGCAGAGCCAGGGAAACAGCTGGCGCTGTCGGAGTGCGATACCCTCAGTGGCAGGCTTGCAACTTCGGATCGCCCGGGGTGCGTTGTTCACCGGATCACCGGCTGGCATGATGCATGATGCTGTCAAGAAGTGTGTCCCGAGGAGGGGCTGAACATGGTTGCGGCCAATCTAGGCACGTGTGTCGTGGATGACCGTGCAGGCAGAGGTGGGCAGGTGTCGCTCACTGGCATCAGGGCTCTTCCGACAGAGCTTTCCCTTGATCTCGGCGACAGCACCCCGGATGAGAAGGACACCGCCTTCGCTGATTTATTCCCGAAGGCACGGGCGATCATCCCGGGCAATATGCAGCACCAGCTGGATGGGTTCACGACCGCACTGGCGCTGAAGGATGTGCTGTGCCACATCTCTGACGCAGCTGAGAGGGAGAAGCAGGCGAGCAAGACGGCACCACCGGCCGTGCGATCCCGCTTCTCTCCGACACACACTACCTGCACCGCTTGAGTGGATCTGCACCTTGCACCACGTCCCCGGGCATTTATACAATCTTCCGGGCCCGCTGCAGGACAGCGGCCCTGCTACGTGTGCGTCGCTTCTGCGGTTGGCAGAGATGCCCACGAAATCGCTGGGCTCGAGTCCCACCTGCAGGCCGCCGTCCGCCTGACGGCACCCCTCGCATCGCTGCTCCAGAAGTATGCGCAGCTGGGTGTGCCAACGGCGTGCCCCTGTCGACGCATGTACACCGACATTGAGAATGTCATCGAGAAAGTGTCTGAGGTGGGGAAGTACGACCCCCCAGTGCCCCTGGCAGGGGAGCTGGCCTGGGCTGGCGACCGCATGCGCAGAAGGTGGGACGGCACGGAATCAGGGAAGTCCTTCTGGTTTGCGGTCCGCCGTCTGTGCCCGAGCGCGTACGGCCGCATTAGTCGTAGGGGTGTCAGAACTCCGGTGCCACCTCCCCTCTGTTTCGGGGAGGTCACGAGCAGGGCCTGGGTGATCTACGACGAGGCCACCACGTTCCGAGGGTGTGCTGGATTTCTGGGACAACCCGGGGGCGAACCGGGCTGCTACACTCCTCTCTGCTCTCGGGTGTCTGCTGCTTGTCGAGCGACAGGCAGGGCGGAAGCCATTTTTCTTTGTACAGTCGACAGAGAATCGCAGTGCCCAATGTCATGTGCAGGCAACAGGGAGCTGTCAAGTGTGTTTCCTCAGCTCGGTACGGTACGCAGGAGGCGAATCTCCAAAGGAAAATAGGAGGGGGAAAAAAACGGCCGTTTTTTCGCCAACAAAACATGAAAACGGCCGTTTTTATATTTCGGTAGCAGGAACTGAGGTAGTGAATTCTCAGAAAATCCACTCCCTCCATGACGGCCGTTATGACACTATGTTATTTTCCTTTGGATTTTCTTGTGACCCTACTTGGTATTGGCAGAAAATTTTTATGTTCCCGGTCTTGGATGTGCTCAAACAGTCAAAAGAACACATTTTCCGGGTGCAAAAAAATATTTGCACCTGGGGGTGGAGAGGGGGGTCGGAGGGCGGTGGTGTGAGAGGCTTGCTCTCGAGCTCAAACCAACAGATGTTCACTACCGTGGCCTCCGGCGGCTGGGGGGCTCCGCCCCCCAGACCCCCCTGTGGCTTGTGCCTGGTCTTGGAGCCAAGTCCTTGCGCGTACGGGGCTGTGGCATATCGGTTCCAGCACCCTCGCGGGAGGCTGGGCCCGATCACTGATCTCTAAGAGACGAACCACCTTGCGAATGCGATCGGGTTTGCGGGCTTGCGGCCATGACATCTCGAAAGGGTCGTCGTGGGCCCGTAATCATGTTTCGGGTTCGACTTGATGGGCATCCGTGGCGAGGAACCACGTGTATGTGTGCAAGGAAGCAAGGAGATACCACGCCAGGAGCCACACAGCACCAGGTCGACCTGGGTCTGATCGAGCTCAGGGGGAAGGAATCACAGTCACCAAAGTGATATCACCACCGCCGGCCTCAACCACCAAACGGCAACCGCAGAAGTTCCGCTATTCTCACAAGGGAAGGCGCCCTGGGATGTAGCAGTAATTTGTGTGCAGCATCAAGTGGCACTGACCGCCTTGAACAGAGAGGTAGTGTACAGATGGCGAGCAGTGGGAGGGCGTGCTGTGTCCTTCCACTTCCCCATCTACCTCCATTCGTTCACCGTTGTTGATAGCGATTTTTTCGCCATTTTTCGAATCGTATGCATCGGTCAGGCCGAGTGAATCAAAATAGCGCAAAAATCACACCAAAATCTGTGTCTGAGGCACAGAAATCGTGCAAAAAAGCACCTAAAAAAAGTGCAAAAAAACCACAATAGGCATAGTGTCATAACGGCCGTCATGGAGGGAGTGGATTTTCTGAGAATTCACTACCTCAGTTCCCGCCAGTGATCTCGCTGGGCTCGTGCCCAAAACTTTAATAGGTAGGGCAGCTGCCCTACCTGGTAAAGGGGGCAAAAAAAATTTGCGCGCTTCGCGCGCGAACGTGAGCGCTCGGCTAGTGAATCATCTGTGTTTCTCGTACCACAGGCGCTCGGCTGGTGGACCATCCGTGTCTATCGTACCACAGGCGGTTCATGACATCCAGGAGCCAGCAGACCGCCCTCAGGGGGTCTGGGGGGCGGAGCCCCCCAGCCGCCGGAGGCCACGGTAGTGAACATATGTTCTCAGGCTGACATATCGTCCATGACATGTTAAGCACAGACCAAATTCGGTGGGTCATTGGGTCGACAGTCCGGAATAGCCTTGCTACCGGGCCCCAGTGGGGCCCAGGGGGCGGGGGCAGATCAGAAATAATATCTTTGGTAGGGCAGGCTGGTCAGGCCTGCCCTACCTAGGTTTCGGGCAGAAATTAAATAGGTAGGGCAGCTGCCCTACCTGCCTGACCAGGCGCGAGATCGCTGGTTCCCGCTACCGAAATATAAAAACGGCCGTTTTCATGTTTTGTTGGCGAAAAAACGGCCGTTTTTTTCCCCCTCCTATTTTCCTTTGGAGATTCGCCTCCTGTACCGAGCTGAGGAAACACACTTGACAACTCCCTGTTGCCTGCACATGACATTGGGCACTGCGATTCTCTGTCGACTGTACAAAGAAAAATGGCTTCCGCCCTGCCTGTCGCTCGACAAGCAGCAGACACCCGAGAGCAGAGAGGAGTGTAGCAGCCCGGTTCGCCCCCGGGTTGTCCCAGAAATCCAGCACACCCTCGGAACGTGGTGGCCTCGTCGTAGATCACCCAGGCCCTGCTCGTGACCTCCCCGAAACAGAGGGGAGGTGGCACCGGAGTTCTGACACCCCTACGACTCATGCGGCCGTACGCGCTCGGGCACAGACGGCGGACCGCAAACCAGAAGGACTTCCCTGACTCCGTGCCGCCCCACCTTCTGCGCATGCGGTCGCCAGCCCAGGCCAGCTCCCCTGCCAGGGGCACTGGGGGGTCGTACTTCCCCACCTCAGACACTTTCTCGATGACATTCTCAATGTCGGTGTACACTGCGTCGACAGGGGCACGCCGTTGGCACACCCAGCTGCGCATCGCAGTACTTCTGGAGCAGCGATGCGAGGGGTGCCGTCAGGCGGACGGCGGCCTGCAGGTGGGACTCGAGCCCAGCGATTTCGTGGGCATCTCTGCCAACCGCAGAAGCGACGCACACGTAGCAGGGCCGCTGTCCTGCAGCGGGCCCGGAAGATTGTATAAATGCCCGGGGACGTGGTGCAAGGTGCAGATCCACTCAAGCGGTGCAGGTAGTGTGTGTCGGAGAGAAGCGGGATCGCACGGCCGGTGGTGCCGTCTTGCTCGCCTGCTTCTCCCTCTCAGCTGCGTCAGAGATGTGGCACAGCACATCCTTCAGCGCCAGTGCGGTCGTGAACCCATCCAGCTGGTGCTGCATATTGCCCGGGATGATCGCCCGTGCCTTCGGGAATAAATCAGCGAAGGCGGTGTCCTTCTCAGCCGGGGTGCTGTCGCCGAGATCAAGGGAAAGCTCTGTCGGAAGAGCCCTGATGCCAGTGAGCGACACCCACCTCTGCCTGCACGGTCATCCACGACACCCGTGCCTAGATTGGCCGCAACCATGTTCAGCCCCTCCTCGGGACACACTTCTTGACAGCATCATGCACCATGCCAGCCGGTGATCCGGTGAACAACGCACCCCGGGCGATCCGAAGTTGCAAGCCTGCCACTGAGGGTATCGCACTCCGACAGCGCCAGCTGTTTCCCTGGCTCTGCACTTTCAACGCTGCGTTCTTCTTCTTCTTGATATGGCGCGGTCCGTCAAAGTGGTCCACGAAGTCTGAACTCTTCGCATCATACTTGAAGGCGCGCTCACAATGCTTGCTGCAGGGTATCCCTTGCAGTGGGGAGGCACTCCTGGTGGTGGGATCTCGCCTGCTGACCCACGCCCCATACAAAATTCCCAGGTAAAAAAAACGGCCGTTTTTTAAAATGCTGAAAATCAGCGTCCGTTTTTGCAAGTCCACAAAATACAAGGGATTTTTTAAAACGGCCGCTATGCAACCCAGAGCTATTCCTAACTAGGGGTCCGGATTCCATGATTTTGAATTTCAGATTTTTCCTCTGTCTGGCGCGTTTTTTTTGCACTCTGTTTAGCGCGTTTTTTTTTGCACTGCAGGAAAAAAAATTCTGGTGAGGATTCACCGGAGTGGAGGGTGCTGAGGGGCTGAGCGGCTGGGGGGATGCTGCCTGCGAGGGAGAAGATGCACCAAGCAAAGACACACGGCCCCGGAGGGGCCGTGTGTCTGTGTTCAGTGGTGCATTCCTCCGCACCTCAGTGCACTCTCCGACCTGCATGTCTACGGGGGTCTGAGCCCACATGGCAACCCCGAGTAAGGGGTGCAAACAGACACCCCATGGCCAAAATGACCCCACCGCGATCCGCACAGATCCCAAATATTCAGAGGAACAGGGTTTTGAAAAACCTGTAAGTGGGGTCCCGCTGGGTGGGTGGTGTGGGTGGGCTGATTTCTGGCCTCCCAGTCACATCCTCCCTTCAGAAGTCCCTGAACCAGACCCACATTTCATGGGTGAAACTTGGCACGCACACCACCAAAATGACCCCACTACGATCCGCACGGAGCTCAAATAATGCAATAACGCCAGTCATGTGCGGCGATGCGATCAGTTTTGAGCCCCCCAAACAGGTGCCTCAGTAGCGCGTTTTTTTTGTATCCGATTTCGGTCACCAGCCCCCCGGACCCCCAGATTTAGGAAAAGCCCTGATGCAACCATGAATAGGATTTCGAAAATCGGCCAAAATACCCCCAAAATAGAGCCACACCTGTGAGGCACACGTGCCACTCTCCTGCCTGGTGGGGACATATTCCAGTGAGACCCCTCACTCAAGGTCTTGACATAGCCTGTATTAGGCTGAACGAGGAGAGAGACTTCAGGTTTCCGGCACTCAGGCCTCAAGAAGTGCCCGCTATGGGGGGGGGGGGGCAGGTGGGCTCGCTATCGGTAAATCTCCCCACGCCTTCCCCGGCCAAGTTCAGCGATTTTCACCTCAAATGCAGGAGGAAATGTACCAAAACTCACCGTTTTCGGCACTCCATACCCCCTATACCCAACATGATTCCCCTGCCCCCCTCCCAAAGGGTCTGGGGGAATTGGTAGAGGGCGGGTGGCTGACAGGTGTCTGTATTTGAAGAACTGCTAGCGTTTCGTACTAAAAAGACTTGTGGCAGCGTTCGGTATTCTGTACATATGCACTAGCAGGCATCGTTCGTACAAACAAAGAACGCAACTCAAATCTTTTTTACCAGTGATGGGCGACGAACCGCAGCGAGGTCGCGAAGTACCGAAGGAATCGTACGACTGAAGCTTTTTGGATTAGCACCTTCATGCCACTCCGCAGGGCCTCAACACTTTCTGTACTTCATTGGGCCTCGACACGTGCCGCTCAACAAAATAAAAGATTCCGGAACTGTTCGACAGTTGCTGGACAGGGTGTCTACAATAAAGCGAAAGGTGTACGATTTGCGCCTGTGCTATCCCCCACGGTGCCACAACTGTGCCTGTAAATTGATTGTGTGCGTGAGAATGTGACGAGTCTGAGTCCGGTTCTCTGTCAATACTGCGTGATTTTGTGTTGTGCGAGCAACGTGACGGCGGCGTGCCTGCGTATTTGACCGATTCCTTCTGTGATGTGCCCGTGCCTGAGAGACAAGGTGCCCGGCCCGAGGGACACCCACAATGGGCACCCCTGCGACAAATCAATAAAAACCTCCGGGTGATCCAGGAGCCTTGAGCCTTGCTCTCCGACTGACGGTGTAAAGAGAGAGGTTGTCGTCTTGTTGGGCTGTGCCGTGGGGAATTTCTCCATTGTTCCACGGGACGACGTCACTTGAAATTCTTTCGGCGTTTTCCGACGTCAGGTAACTATATCTGCAGTGATCCGACATCCTTTATTCTTTGTGTACGCTGCGTGTCCAATATTTCGTTATTTGTGGCACCACGCTGTAGTTCCGGTGCCCTCCAGGTGCTCCGAGAATTTCTGAAGTTGCGTCAGCTCAGCGGATCATGCAGCAAAGCAGCGGCGTATAGTCGTGCAGAAGAACGGGGATTGATCTTTTTATACAGGGGGGCTTCGCAATGGGGTGCTCGTCAGCACATTCTGGTGTTGCTCATTAGTGAGCTGAAAACTGACGAAAGATCGACGGATCATAGCGAGGTTTGGGTACCCCACTGTCGCATACTTTATTGTTTGCTACAGCAGGGCTGGGGCCCCCGAGTATCACAAGATACAGGGTTTTTTTTTGGCACACGATACAGCCGAAACGAGGGCATTTCGATGAAGCAACGATGTGCCCCCATTCGGGACACAGGCCTTGTACACGCAAGTGGCAGAGAGCCGGTCCGGTGGCCTCGTCAGGGTTGGTCAGGCCAAAAATGGCCCAGGTCCCTGTTCATTGACCAGGTGAGTTGCAGTCCATTTCTCTCTGCCCCCCTGGTCATGATCAGGTCTTTTTTTGGCTGCCCCTTTTGTTTTTGACCAGGGACAGGTCTGGTCAAAACCCTGGCGAGGCCACCGTGTGCGTATGCGTGACGGAACCACCCCCCCCCCCCTTCTACCTCTCCTTCTATTTCAATACCCCCCCCCCTGAGAGGGGGCCCCCCCTCCCCCCGTGTGGGTCTTTGAACTTACCTATCACCCCCCCCCCCCCCCCGTGAAGGGTGGTCATCCCGAGTACCCCCAGTGTATTTTTCTTCTACTTCACCCCCCCCCCCCCACCCTGCGTCCTCCACTGGGTCTTCTACCCACCTGACGAAAGGTACTCGATACCGGGCTGCCGGAGTCCAGTGGTTCACGCACTACTGCACAGTCATGGGTTGGCAGCCGAAACTGCGTAGTAGATATACCCCACTACGAAACACACCTGCTTTCCCTTCCCCTCCTTCCCTTCCGCCATTTATTCGTACAAAAAAACAACGATACAGGGGCACACAGTATATGGTGTCAAGGAGAGACTACGTATTACGTACAGACACCTGGATGTGTTTTAGTGATACTGTGTTGCGGTCCAACCACCAAGCCACTGACAGACAACTGCTACACACCCTCCCGTTGTGCATTGATCTGCCTTGTACAGCATATCTGGTGTAGTGACTACAAAAAGGACTAACATTGCGAGAAGGTGCTGGGAGATTTACTTTTCCATTCCCTCTCGACGATCAAACCCCCCCCCCCCCCCCCGGAACTTGCACCAACAGGGGTGGTAACGGCGTCACAGACCTGGCACAGGACCCGCTTGACCACGCCAGGTGAGTAGGTTGTCATGCCCGCTGGTCTCGCGCACCTCACCTATTACACCAAGGGAATCAGCGCCCTGTATGGAGAATACCTTGCGCCTTATTTTTTTCCGCACACTTCAATGTGGGTGGAAAGTTTCTCGCGCTTTGTTTGTGCCCTTGTGCTCCTCACTCACGACACCATCATCAGCAGGAGTGTGAGTGTGGAAGCGTCAACGCAAAAAGGAACCGTAGCAAAAAGTGCCGGTCAAAGCGCAGAGACACTTTTTTACCATTATTCGCGGCAAAGCGTAGCGAAGTCGCGAAGTAACGAAGCAAATCGTACGACTGAAGCTCAATAGGGATTGCACCTGCATGCCACTTCACAGGGGCTTCCACAGCCTTTGATGCAGGAGTGTGCGCTCAACGAAAAGTAGCCCGGATCTGTTTTTTTTTGTTGCAGTTGCTGGGCAGGGTGATTCTCTTATTATAGCGAAATGAGTATGATTTCGCAGGGTCTGCGGAAAATTGACGCGGGATAAATCGTTTTGGCCAGTAAAATAGGATGCCCGTAACGAACCATCCAAACAACGCGCAGCACAACGGAACACAGAAAAACTGCTCCTCCAGTCTTCTTCTATCCCCCTTTGTTCTCGGAAAGAATGAGAGGCACGTGCGAACCATGGAGCTGGGCAGCGCGTATGATGCTTCGTACAATACCAATACCCGGGGGCTTCTCAAACGACGTTTTGGCCACACAGTTCCTTTCAGCCCGGACTATAGTTGCAGACACATCGCCATCAACAAAACCTTGCCTCTGCCCCCCTCCCCCGCCTGTTTATTTCTTTTCCCAGGGGGGGAGGGGCGGAAGTCGTCGTGGCTGTTTGGGCGGAGTAAGAAAAGAATGAAACGAATGTTCTCACTGAAACTAAACACACGAATGCCCTGTCGTGTCTGGCATGTCCGTGGATAAGCAACAGAAGAGGGGTCCTTTTCAGTGTACTCCGGGAGACTGCGTGCATGGCGCGATGCGGATGGGAGTGCTTTTCGAAACCAGGAGCGCGATCCACGGCCAAATACATTCTTTGTGGTCGTTTGTTCCGTTTCACTTGTGGCTGACGTCATATCGGGTCAGCCGCATTTGAATCAAGTGTTGCTGCTATGGGCGTTGCTGACCCCAGAGTTTTGACATTTAGAATTTGCATGGCTGCCTCTGGACAGGTCAACGACATGTGATCATCTTCTTTCTTCTGCTTCTCTTGTTTCTGTCTAGTGCCAGAGTGCGCGACTTCTGGGTCCACCTGTATCGCCAGATTCACAGTAGTCGTACCCCTCCCAGCGTGTCTTTCAGGGGAAATGTGCCTGCTTATTGCATCTTACCGCCAGACACCCAGCCACCCTGCAGGTCACAATGCGACCCTCGATCCGGTTTCTCTTCCTGGGACAGATCCTGGCATGCATTGTGATTGTGGCCACGCTGTGCACATCGCTCGCTGTGTGGAGCGGAGACCGTGCCCTGTCTGACACTGCGAAGTCACGCGATGACTCTGTGGCTGCCGCATTCGATGTTGGGCAGTCGACCGTGCTGAAGGTGACGGATGACTACCTCAACCAGGTGGGCGACAGCACGGTGAAGACGCTCGACACCTTCTGGGCTGTCCCGCGCAATGCTGTGACGCAGATGTGCCACCAGCTGATGACGAAGGAAAGGGCCACATTGGAGTCGTGGGATTACCTATATTCGTGGCGGAGTACCATGTACCACATGGTCAAGACGTTCACCGAGTACGACGGTCTCGGGATTGTGACCCTTCAGTACCAGACAGTGCAGATAGGGGAGGGCTACCGGACTCTCACACGCGGGCCTCAAGAGTACCACCATTTCGTCGCTAACGTGAACAACGGCACCGCCTACGACATGCCGGGCCGTCTGCCTGCCCGGAACCGCACGGTGCAGTGCGACGTCGTCTCTGACGGCTCTGGCGACTGCTACGGCTACCCCGATCAGGAGCTGGTCTTCCCGACACAGTGTGATGGATCCATGATGACATCATCGGCATCGAACGGGTCACAGTTGGACCTGCCGTGCGCCTTCCTGCTGTACGACACCATTCAGACACACCTGCCGCTGCTGCCGCACCAGAAAATGGGGGTGTCCCTCTGGGTACCGCCTACGACTCTCGGGCCCTACACAGGCCTTCTCTCACAGTGTGTGTACGGCGACCCCAGTACAGGGGAAAAACTCGGCATGGTCTACGTTGGGACGGAACAGCGCAAGATCACGGACTTCCTGAAAACCATTGATATCGGAAATGCACGTGGTTCACTGGGGCGCATCTTTGCCACGGTGCGGTTCAACTGGCTGTCGCCTGTCGATGGGGACAAGGTGGGTCTGCTTGCCGGCACGTCGCATGGATCGTATGTACCTCAGTTGCTGCTTCTTTTTATGTTTGTCACAAGATCTGTCCTTTGCGGGCACTGCAAATTTGCTGGCACCTCAACGCCCACACAGGTCACAAGAGGTCATTCCTGACCCGCGCTACGGGTATACTCGTTTCTACGTCGGCCCCATTTATGCAACGAACTGCTCCGACATGCTTGTGTCGTACACTGCAAAGCACATGCAGCAGCCGCATGCAGTGAACGAGACGCTGACACTGCCTCTGTCCGAGGTTGTGTACCAGTCGGGCAAGCCGTTTGCGTTCCAGATGCCGACAAACCGGACGCCTGTCGGGGAGACCTTCTATATCGGGTATGGCCACAGCAGTGCACCAGTGCAGGTCTCATCATCACTCGACTCAACTCAACGTCAGCTCACAATCCACCATCCCCACACAGGGTCAAGGTGTTCGACGACGGGTACGGTCTGAACTGGTACGTCAACTCTGTGATCGACCGGGAGTACATCCTGGGACAGGTGGACGCAATGAACGCGGCGACACTCGCTGCTGTGCGCGAGAGCGAGGACAAGGTGAACGCAGACCTCGACGAGGCACGCATCCTTCTGTTTGCGGTGGTTGCGGCAGCTGCGCTGCTGCCGCTCGTCTTCTCCGTGTTCCTGGTGTTCCGGGTGACGCAGCCGCTTGTGAAGCTGATGCAGGAGATGGCACACGTGGCGGTGATGGATCTGGAGTACGTGGATGTGGACAGGCCTGCCAGCAAGATCGCTGAGGTGCACGACATGGAGAACTCCTTCAGGCAGATGATCCGCAACCTGGTGGAGTACAGGCAGTACCTCCCCCAGAGCGTCCTCTACGACTCCGCCACAGAGGAGGAGGCCCTGCAGCCCTCCCGCACCACGCAGAGCGACTCCGGCATCCTCACGGATCACAAATTCACCACCTCCGACAACCTCCCCTTCAACGGCCTGTTCGACTCCTCTCTCCGCACCCGCAACGTCACTGTGATGGTGACGAACATCTGCGACCTGCATGCCACACAATCGCATTCGGCGCTCAGCACCCTCCTCGCAACCTACCTGGAGCCCTTCCTGCATCTGTCGAAGAAATGCCGCGGCATCATCGACGACGTCTCGGGCGACAAGGTCGCGCTGTCCTTCAACTCCACGATGCCCTCTGCCAGCCACAGGCTGAAGCCGCTGGAGCTCTTCTACCTCCTCCGCCAGCAATGGGGCACCTCCCTGCAGGTTAACGCAGGGGTCGCCACCGGCGCAACCATCTGCGGCAACATCGGCTGCGTCGGGATGAAGAAGTACGCCCTGATCGGCAACGCCCCTCTGAAGGCCCGCACCTTGGAGAGGTGCGGGCGGAGCTGGGGCCTCCCCCTCGTGTGCGACAACGACGTTGCCGACGATGTGAAGCTGCGGTTCATCGTGCGTGTCCTGGTCATGGCGCAGCTCAAAGGGGGCAAGAACAGCCTGCTCCACGAGGTGCTGGAGATGAAGACCCTCGCTAACGACGAGTGGATGTATCAGATGCAGGAGTGTGCCGAGAGCAACCCCCACCGGTTCAGCAACAGGGCCCTGGGCCTGCTCTACGACGACAACATCCCCGAGGCTCACAGCCTGCTCCGCGATCACGGGGAGGAGCTGAGCAGTCATGCAGCGCTCCTCATCTCAGAAGCTGTGCGCAAAGGCCGGCCGCCAAAGCCACTTCAGCTGAGCAGGCTCCCTCCGATGGTGGATCCGAACATCACGCTGCTGGCGCCTGCGTAGACCCGTGCAAGGGTGTTGCCCCGACGGGGTTTGTCATTTGGGGGGGAAACAGGACAGGGGATGGGGGGGGGGGGGGTAGGGGGGGTCAAATGGGGGTGACAAACACGATTTTTCAAAAAACCGGCGCAGAGGCCCCAAAGCCCCCGTAAACCCTCCAAACCCCCCCAGATCGGTCCGGAAACCCATCGAACCCCACTTTTCCACCATTCCGGGCACCTCAGGTGCCCGAATTGGGGTACCTAAATTTTGTGCCACCGTTTGGTACCGGACAGTGCCACTGTGTGGGAGGTTGGAAAAGAAAATGCCCCAACACACCACATCTGAGGGTTGCAATGCATGTTGCTTGCCAACCACGTCATCCGGTGGGTGTCAGGCGCTATGTAGGTGGCATGAGCCAGGTCTTCGATGTGTTCTGGCTTGTATATGTACCTCCCTGCCTGCGGCACAGGCACTGCCTTTGTCCCCCACACCAGCCACAGAGAGCGTATTGTACTCGGTCCACGGTTGCTGATTCATTGTGATGCGTTGTATCCTCGAGTGAACGTCACACACTAGTGGCACCACCACCCGCCATCCGAGAGCTGTATTGACTTTGCGCCCTTCCGTTGCATTCACCTCGCCACGCATATTGCACCGTTCAGTACCAGTGCTCTTGGGCCAGGCAAAGTAGACCGCAGCAACTACCAATTCTGGCACAATGGGTACCACGACAGCGCACTTCGTGTGTTCCCGGAATGTACAGCTCGTGTTGCAACAGTCGTTGTCAACACATCCCGGTTGTGGAGCACTGCTGCACAGGAATCACACGACCATCTGGACTTGTTCCGTACCTACAGGCAGCCTCCCGGTGCATGGTGGCAGGGAGGTACATATACAAGCCAGAACTCATCGAAGACCTGGCTAATGCCACCTACATAGCGCCTGACACCCACCGGATGACGTGGTTGGCAAGCAACATGCATTGCAACCCTCAGATGTGGTGTGTTGGGGCATTTTCTTTTCCAACCTCCCACACAGTGGCACTGTCCGGTACCAAACGGTGGCACAAAATTTAGGTACCCCAATTCGGGCACCTGAGGTGCCCGGAATGGTGGAAAAGTGGGGTTCGATGGGTTTCCGGACCGATCTGGGGGGGTTTGGAGGGTTTACGGGGGCTTTGGGGCCTCTGCGCCGGTTTTTTGAAAAATCGTGTTTGTCCACGTAAAAGGGTGGCATTTGACCCCCCCCTAGGGCAGTGATAGAAAATACGTAAAAAACGTTCAACGTATTTGAACGTTCAACGTATTTTTAAAAAAATGCGTCGAAGTTGAACGTTTTTTTGGCTTTTGGGCGTTTTCACCCACTGGGTTCACTCTCCACATGAAACCCCCCCTAGCAGTAGGGGGTGGGCCCCCTGCACACACTAAAGGGGACACCGGTGGGATGGAGAGTGTCACGCGTGGCGAAAAGTCGGTGAAAAAGAGGTTCTGTAGTCCGAGAAGGGGCGGGTCCCGGAAAGGGGTGGTCGGTACCCCCCCTTTTCAGGGTTGAACTCCGGAAAAGCGGGGGTACCAACCCCCTCTCGACCTATCTCCCAGTTTTACCCCACTCGACCGGCTGGAGTCCGTCGTGTAGAGGAAGTGGATGGCCGAACGTGAGCTGGCCGAACCTGAGCTACGGGTACAGGACGTATGGGGTATCCCGCATGGGAGAACCGGATGGCATATCCCACCGGCAGGGGTTCACCTCAACTGCACCAGCCCGCTTCATGGAGCAAAGGACAAGGGATATGTTGTCGACTGCATCGCGACTGGAGCGCGCGAAGCAAGTCGCTGTAAAATCGTGCTCCAAGGACGTCTTCCGCACGGTTGTCGTTGGTGCCACCAACTCGCCCTTGCTCTGCTTGAGGAAAGGCGGGTTTGTGACTGGTGGCCCCTGCAGACGGTAGGCAATGTGAGAAACGTTCAAATACGCTGAACGTTCAACGTATTTGAACGTTCAACGTATTTTTAAAATCGGGATTCTGAAAAATACGCGTATTTTGCCTTCACTGCCCTAGGGGGGGGGGGAGGGTGGTGGTCGCGTCCTGGAGGCCATCGTCTCGTGCGCTTTTAACACTGCGGCGCATAGGTCTAGTCGATTGACCATTTCTTATAAGCACCGTCCATTGGACCGGACCCCCCCCCCCCCCCCACTTGTACAACATATCTGGTGTAGTGACTACAAAAAGGACTAACATTGCGAGAAGGTGCTGGGAGATTTACTTTTCCATTCCCTCTCGACGATTAAACCCCCCCCCCCCCCCATCCTCCTGCCGATGTGCCGGTGTGCACGGCTGGGATGGGCCGTATCCCAGCGAAGGTGGGGGGGGGGGGGGGGGGAGTGTCACTGTGTTAAATGTGTTGCGTGACATCAATTTTGTTCGGTTTTCTTGGGTGGTGTGGTGTGCCCTGGGTGGGTGGTGGTGGGCGATGCTGTGTATTGCTCTCTCTTCGGGAATGTTTCTGTGCCTTCTGCTGGATCCTTCCTTCTTTGCGACCGCCCAAAAAATAAAGTCGTCTGTGTGGCAGTGTGCGTGTCTGCTGTTATTAGTACTAGTCTTTTATTTTTACGCACGATTTTCGCGCGGAAAGTGTCATTCAGCTCTGCCAAACGTGCTCTCACGGCTCACACCACCCCCTTCATCAGGCAAGTGGGTTTGCAAGTGTGTGTGGAAGCGTCAATGCATCAAATGAAGTATCAAGTAGGAGAGGAAGAGCGGCAGAGTTGAAGTGACACTTTTACGACGTCGTATCAACGAATGAAATCGTATGACTGGAGCTTTTGGATCACCTCAATGCCGTTTCCCAGGGCCTCAACACAGCCTTGGCACCCATGGAGTTGTTCGGAGCTGGGTTTCTTCCAGCTTCTCGGCAGAGGTGTTCCGACCAGAAAGCGAAAGTCCGATCTCAGCTCAGGGTGTGGGTGGCTGGGGGGGGGGGGGGGGGGGGGGGGCGAGGAGCCCCCTCTCCCCCCCCAATCACACACATTTTCCCTTTTCAAAAAAATTGGAACCGGATCGCCCTCAGGACACCCTAGGTTCATCCCCCCCCCCCCCCCCCTCGCGCGCTCTCTCTCTCTCTCCCCCCAGCCCTCCCCTCCCACACAATCTATTCTTCAATCGGGGTTTTTCTTGAATCTGGCGCATCCTTTTAGAAGGAGATTCGAGCGTACTGCTGTTATGACCCCATACGTGCAATTAAAGCAAGCGATCCAACGCTCACTGGAAGGAGTGCACAAACGGGGGGCGGGTGCCGAGTTACAAGCCAGTAGTGGCCCACGTCATTCCCTGACGGGGGTATGGGTTCCGAAGGGGGGTTCGGACAACAGGTGTGAGAATGGACCTAAATTTAACATCTAGGTGTGGTCCTCGCTTTCTGCATGGGGGTGGGTGGGGGGGGATCCGGGCTGGAGCGCGCCACTGCCTCTTGCACCACCCTATTGCTGGCTCTTTTCTCTTCTTCGGTCTGTCTTGTTCTTTTTTTTCCCCTGATATTTCCGGAGCTCACCTCGTGGTTACTTTCTGTGCCCAGGGGCTGGGTTGGGAGATTGGGGGTCGTTGCGTGAACGCACACATCGCTGTTCAGAGTCCGGTGCCAGCAAAACCCGTCCTGGTCTAGGGAAGCCATCCCAGGCAGGCACAGGTCATGCCCAGAGCTGGCGGGGCAAGTGTGAACTCTTCTTTGTGTTTGTGTCTTCACGCTGGACTCCCAGTGTCTCCAACGGCGGTGTTGGTCCCTGCCTGCGGCGGGGTTGCGGGGTGGTGGCGGCCAGCGGTTTTTTTCCCGACAAAATATAGATTGCCCCGTGAGTGGTTTGCCAAATGCTGGCATATACAGCCTTGGGTACGCTTTTTCACATTCTGGCAGAGCACAGGTCTCTTTTCTGCACCGAAAAAGGATTGCCGGGGGTTCATTTGTTTGCGGAACCTTGCACGTTGGGGCGTGGGGTGCAGGTAGAGAGCAACACACCCAAACCTTTTTCAAGCTGAACGCTTTCCGTGAGCACGGTGTGTTTGTCGCAAAATAAAACTCGAAGCCGTTCGCCAGGGATAATGGATCCCTTCCACAGGATTACCGACGGCTCGAGTTGCAGGGGGGTGTGGTTGGGTCACTGCTCCCGCACGACAATGTTTTTTTTTAAATCTCAACTTTGTGGGGGAGGAAAGCGGGTTACAAAGCGGGTTATACTTCGGGGACCCTGCACATGCGTGTCGGGTGGGAGGGTGTCAACTACTTCTAGACGCGACCCGAAGGCTGCTCGTAGTGAGCATGGTCTAGGTTCGTATGAGTCTCCAGACTTGGTTATCCCTTGGCGCCGTTTCTGCCCTGGTGTTACCAGAGTGGCTTGCCGTGCCCACAAGGGAGCACGGAGACGCCTCACCATCTGTTCAGGACTCCTGATGCAAGCACCCGTCATGGTCCAGGGGAGCCACCCCCTGCTGTTTCATACTCCTGGCACAAGTGCCCGTCATGGTATGGGAAGCCTTCCCAGGCAGTTTAAGGTCGTGCCCGGGGCCTGGTGGAGATTGAGGGTTTGTAACTTGCTCTGTCAAACCCACCCCACCCAGGATCCTTTCGGGAAGGTGCGTGCTTCTTGCTCTGTGAGATTATGTGCCTCCTCAAAATATTGTTAGTAGTGTATTACGTGGCTTATGTACGACCCAGCTTCCGAGTCTACCGCAAGGAAGTTCAGAGTCTTATCGCAGTTGCGAATGGTCCTGAGTGGCGGTGTGCCATCTGTAGCCTTGACTGCTCTTGTAAGCCTTCAATTACCCCTTCACGACACCCCCCTCTTACTTTCTTCCGTGGCTTTGCCCATACTTTTTACTTCCGCTCGAGCTATTTTGCACCCTCCCCTACCCCACCCAGGATCGGTAGGTGCCTCCATTGGCTCGGAAGTGCAGTGAACGTGAGCCCGCGCCTCACAAGAATTGGAGACTCACTCTCGGCAATTAGCCCCCCCCCCCCCCCCCCTGTGTGGACTTTTCCCATGGCATCAAAGGGTCGGGAAGAGCAGGGCTTTCTGGGGTCGCGCCCATACCACCATTCAGGACCTTGGCGGCTTCGGTGGCGGTTTTCTCGCTTATGGATTTCCCCCACCGGTACGTCTGGGCAGCGGATGTGTTTGTTTCTGCAGGACACGACTATGGTCTGTATGCAGAGTCTGGGTATGATGCGTAGGTGTGCTTCCGACGACCCTTGCTTCTTTTCTGTGTGCCTAGCTATCTCGTGTTCACATGTGCTCCACACCCACCTCAAAGCAGCAGGCTTGAGGGTGGTGGAAGCGTCAACGCTAAATTAAGGAAGAAGGAATCACGGCTGCTGCTATTTTTTGCCGGAGGGCGGTGACGCTCCGGAGGTGGTGTGTTGGGTGTCTTGCTTATATTATTCTTTAGCGCCCTGCCTTCACTCGACAGGCGCAACCTTGCCCCGCACACCCCACCCCCCCTCAGAAAGGTTGCATCTGTCATCGTCATCTGATTCAGACAGCCTCCGGAAGGGGCTGCGTCACCAACCCCATCCCGCGTTGCGTGCCGCGCAACGCGGGGGAAGCCATATAAGTGGGGGCCTTCGCTCTGTGTGTGTCAGAATTTGTGTCAGTATTGCACCCCCACCCCTCTTATTTTGTGGGGTGGGGGGCTCGCGGGTCTCTGCACTTCTGAGCGGAAAGGCCCTCCCCCTCATCCCCAGTACACCCGAATCGAATGCCAAACTTCGCGCTCCCCTTGATCTGCCTTGCTCTGCTGCTCGCTCATATTTTATTGAATATTCAGGGGGTCTTCGCTGGCCGTTATCCTTCGTCAATCTCCGTCAGTTTTCAGCTAATTTCAACAGGGAATTCACCAAAACGCACTGACGGTCACCCCGTAGCGAAGACCCCCTCAGCAAAAATTATCTTCTCATCATCTATCTCCTCTCTCTCTCCTCTCCCCCATGTGCCGGCCCAAGCGTGGAAATTACTCTCCTCCCACCCCCCCACCCCCACCCCGGAGTCAATCTCGGATCCGCACAGTAGCATATCAGCGCGGTTCCACTGCCTTTTTATGCTGCACATTCAATGTATTCGTTTCACCCCCCCCCCCCCCCCCCCATTTTGAGTGAAGGGAGATCATCCTTGTTCTTCCTTCCACTTCTATTTCAATACCCCCCAACCTGTCCTGCCCCAACAGCGGCTCAACAGAAGAGCCTCAACAGGGCGGTCTTCGCAAAGGAGTGCCGGCAAGCGGTGTGTTTTCCCAGTGAATTTCCTCCTAATTATGCTGTCAACGAAGAACATCGCCGTTTTTTTTAATTAAGCACACTCGTGTGAGCGGAAAGCGCCCCACCACAGCTGCAACCAAACGTGCTCTATACACTAACCCCACCCTTCATCAGGCTCAGGGTGTGATCAGTTCAGGGTTTTGTGTGTAGAAGCGTCAACGCAACAAACAAAGGAAATTCATCAGAGCGGTTGTAGCTGTGAAGTGATAGGGCGCTTTCCACAACAGGGAACCTGTCAGTGTCAAAAAGATAGTAGGCAGCGCTTGGGCAACAAATACAACCTCCTCATCAGGCTGCGGAGTTGCTTTTGTTTTGCCCGGATTTGGCGCACAAACAACAGCCTTATCTTTTTTGTTAACCCTTTCTGTCCGGGAAGCCACTACAGTGGCTTTGCACTTTGCTTACGTAAGTAAATAATTATGCACTTCGAATTTTTCAGGATTTTTTTGTATGGTAAAATAGGGGAGCTCAGTCCTTTCAAATGCAGCAAGGGTTCATGGGAAAGGTGGAGATCCGTCCAACGTACTGCCGGAGGACAATTGCACCCTCAGGTGAGATTTTCGGGTTTGGGTAGTCCCTCATGGCCCCTATTTACGAGTCAACCATATCAGGTGTTCTTGTGCCCCATTTCGCGCGACTCCCCCGATCGTGGAAAGCTCTGGAGTTATTCTCCGCAAAAACACCGGGAACACGGGAGGCAGCTGGCTACATCAGGCACGGAGTCTGGTGAAATCCTCGAAGGTCGACGGGCGCACCCCCCTGCTGGCTCCCCTGCATGCAGCACACCCCATCCCCCCCTGGGAATGGAACCTGGTGCTGCCACGAGTACACATCCTGGCGACGCTGCCGGGGCTCACCGCCCCAAAGGCCGCCACCCCGAAAGACACCCTCCGGGACCTGGCAGAGCAGACCATCCAGGCCCTCCCGACATGCGCCTGGCATGTGTACACCGACGGGTCAGTCTCCAACTCCACATCGCGGCAACAGCAGGGCGGCGCAGGAGCAGCGGTGTACAGCATGCCAGGGCCGCCTCAGGAAAAAGCTCGCCTGGCCGGCAGGACTCCGCTGCATCAGCTACCAGGCGGAGCTGGTGGCCATCAGAGAATCCCTCGCTCACCTATGCACCCTGGTATCCCCAGGCGAAACGATCGCCATCCTCACAGACTCGCAGAGCGCACTGAACGCGCTGCTGAGCGGCCCGCAGCGAGCGAGAGGATCCACCGAATGGGACATCTGGAGGTGGTTGAACGAGCTCGCCCAAACCCACGATGTCACCACCCACCTCCGCTACATCCCGTCACACGTTGGGGTAGCAGGGAACGAACTCGCTGACAAACAGGCGCAAATCGGTGCCTTCCGGCCGCAGATGGAACCGGTTAGCCTCGCGTCGGCTCGTGTCGTCCTCCGCCGACACATCTACAACGACGCAACGGTGCCCCGCACGGACAGCGTGTACGCGTACCGTTCGGGAATCGGGGAGACGCGACTGCAACGCCCCGACCTCCGCATGGAGGGACTCACCCGCTTAGGGGAAACCACCATCCGCCGACTCCGGGCCGACCACCACCGCCTGGTCTACGACCATGACATCCCGGGCACGGCACAACCACCTTGCCAACCCTGCCTGAAGCATGCGCCGGGCCACCCCCCGCCTGGGGTCTCACTGAAGCACCTCTTCTTCGGCTGCCCCGCGACAGCGTCGGCCCGACACCACCTCACAGCCACAAACGTGCACAACCTGCTGTTGCACAACTGCAAGGAGGCGCTGCGCTACCTGGCCGAGGCAGGGGTAACGGAGCACGGCGAGAAGGACTACCTGAACGCGTGAACCAAATAACATCATCAGAGAACAAGGGCTTCGGCCCGACCTCCCAGCACCCCCCCCCCCCCCCCCATCCCAGCCCCACGTCACTTTCCACAGGCCGCCAGGCGCGTCAGCGTCGGCGACCGCCCGCCCCCAGTCTGAGAGGCATCAGCCGAATCTCGGTGGAGGCGGGCACAAAACAAAAGGGAGAGTCGTCACTGTGCATATCAGCACGGTCCCGCCCTCTGTGCCAGACCAACACACCACCAAAGGAAAAGAGGAAGAGGCGACGTAAGGCAATGCCTCCGTGCGGCCAGGAGAACACGAAATAGCGACCCCCTCAACGGGGAATGCTACGAGCACGGCCAAAAATCGTTCAAATCGTTCAAAACACATCGATATGCAGACCCACAGAACACATTTCGACCCATCACAGGCGCGAGAGCTGGGGGGGCTGGGTGGGTATCAGAGGGTCTTGGGCAGGTATGGCCACTACAGTGGCTTTCACTTTGCCTATGCAGGCAAAGTTATTTGAATTTCGAATTTTTCAAGATTTCTTTTTATGGTGGAAACGGGGTGGACGAATCTTTCAAGTGCAACAAGAGTTGGTCGGAAAAGCGAAACTCTGACCAACTTGGCTCTGTAACAAAATTGCACCACAAGGTGGAATTTTCGGTGGTTTTGCCCTTGAAACCGCCTCCTGAACCTGCGTGGGAGGTATCGAGCTTTCCCGAGCATCTTTTTGCCCGATTCCTTCGATAAGGGAAAGGTTTCCGACAGATGTCATCTGGGAAATCAGTTTTCAGACCTCTGCATCTCGAATATCCGCCCCAACGGGCTGTGCCGATGCACCACCCGATTTCGGCCTCCAGCCACCCATCAGTGAAATATGGTGGAATTCTCTGATGGAGATTTGATGCCGTCAGTCATCGGGCGGACATCCTCCATGGCCCCAGAGGGGCAGGGAAGGGTGTTCTACCTCGATCCAGGTGCCCAACGGGCTAACGGGGTCGCTGGGGTGGCTCACAGTCAGGTCCCTCAGAACATGTGTTTTTGCACCTGTTGATTTATTTGCCTTGTGCAAACCACTGCCTTCCCAAGTAAATTGTCTTCCGCTCCACCTTTTTCAACATTTTTTTTATCGGGAACTGCGCTGGAGCAGAACTGTTCGAGAACGCCATAGAACCCGGATTTTTTGGGCGGCCACACACAGGCCTCTGGCTAATTCGGGTCGAACGTTAAGTTTCTCCGTGCCGGGGGGGGGAGGGGGGGGGGGGGGGCTACCCTACCCTACCCTACCCTAGGGTTGGGGCCGCCGGGGTCCCAGATTTTTTGGTAATTTCCAGGTGTGGGTAGGGGGACCTTTTCGAATTTTTTTTTCGAGGGGTGCCCATTTTGGCGATTTGGGCCCGATTTCGAGGGTTACGGGTGACCCTAGACCCTACCCAACCCTAGGGTTGGGGTTGGGGTTAACTCCAGACCCTACCCTCACCCTAGGGTTAGGGTTAACCCTAGACCCTACCCTGGGGTTAGGGTTAACCCTATACCCTACCCAACCCTAGGGTTAGGGTGAGGGTTAACCCTACACCCTACCCAACCCTAGGGTTGGGGTTGGGGTTAACCCTAGACCCTACCCTAGGGTTAGGGTCAGGGTTAACCCTATACCCTACCCAACCCTAGGGTTAGGGTGAGGGTTAACCCTACACCCTACCCAACCCTAGGGTTAGGGTTGGGGTTAACCCTAGACCCTACCCTAGGGTTAGGGTCAGGGTTAACCCTAGACCCAACCCTACCCTAGGGTTAGGGTTAACCCTACACCCTACCCAACCCTAGGGTTAGGGTTAGGGTTAACCCTAGACCCTACCCTAGGGTTAGGGTCAGGGTTAACCCTATACCCAACCCAACCCTACACCCAACCCTACCCTAGGGTTAGGGTTAGGGTTAACCCTAGACCCAACCCAACCCTAGGGTTAGGGTTCGGGTTAACCCTAGACCCAACCCAACCCTAGGGTTAGGGTCAGGGTTAACCCTAGACCCAACCCAACCCTAGGGTTAGGGTTAGGGTTAACCCTATACCCAACCCAACCCTAGGGTTAGGGTTAACCCAACCCGACCCTAGGGTTAGGGTTAACCCTACACCCTACCCAACCCTAGGGTTAGGGTCAGGGTTAACCCTAGACCCAACCCAACCCTAGGGTTAGGGTTGGGGTTAACCCTATACCCTACCCAACCCTAGGGTTAGGGTCAGGGTTAACCCTAGACCCAACCCAACCCTAGGGTTAGGGTTGGGGTTAACCCTATACCCTACCCAACCCTAGGGTTAGGGTCAGGGTTAACCCTAGACCCAACCCAACCCTAGGGTTAGGGTTAACCCTATACCCCACCCAACCCTAGGGTTAGGGTTAGGGTTAACCCTATACCCAACCCTACCCTAGGGTTAGGGTTAGGGTTAACCCAAGACCCAACCCTACCCTAGGGTTAGGGTTAACCCTATACCCTACCCAACCCTAGGGTTAGGGTTGGGGTTAACCCTATACCCTACCCTCACCCTAGGGTTAGGGTTAACCCTATACCCAACCCAACCCTAGGGTTAGGGTTAACCCAAGACCCAACCCTACCCTAGGGTTAGGGTTAGGGTTAACCCTATACACAACCCAACCCTAGGGTTAGGGTTAACCCTATACCCTACCCAACCCGAGGGTTAGGGTTGGGGGTTAACCCAAGACCCTGCCCGACCCTAGGGTTAGGGTTCACCCTAGACCCAACCCTACCCTAGGGTTCGGGTTTGGGTCAGGGTGAACCCTAGACCCGACCCAACCCTCGGATCAGGGTTGGGGTTAACCCTATACCCTACCCTAACCCTAGGGTAGGGTCTAGGGTCAACCCTGACCCTAACCCTAGGGTTGGGTAGGGTCTGGGGTCAACCCTGACCCTAACCCTAGGGTTGGGTCAAGGGTTAACCCTAACCCTAACCCTAGGGTTAGGGTAGGGTCTAGGGTTAACCCTGACCCTAACCCTAGGGTTAGGGTAGGGTCTAGGGTCAACCCTAACCCTAACCCTAGGGTTGGGTCAAGGGTTAACCCTAACCCTAGGGTTGGGTAGGGTCTGGGGTCAACCCTGACCCTAACCCTAGGGTTGGGTCAAGGGTTTACCCTAACCCTAACCCTAGGGTTGGGTAGGGTCTGGGGTCAACCCTGACCCTAACCCTAGGGTTGGGTCAAGGGTTAACCCTAACCCTAACCCTAGGGTTAGGGTAGGGTCTAGGGTTAACCCTGACCCTAACCCTAGGGTTGGGTAGGGTCTAGGGTCAACCCTGACCCTAACCCGAGGGTTGGGTAGGGTCTAGGGTTAACCCTAACCCTAACCCTGGGGTTGGGTCAAGGGTTAACCCTGACCCTAACCCTAGGGTTAGGGTAGGGTCTAGGGTCAACCCTAACCCTAACCCTAGGGTTGGGTCAAGGGTTAACCCTAACCCTAGGGTTAGGGTAGGGTCTAGGGTCAACCCTGACCCTAACCCTAGGGTTGGGTAGGGTCTAGGGTCAACCCTGACCCTAACCCGAGGGTTGGGTAGGGTCTAGGGTTAACCCTAACCCTAGGGTTAGGGTAGGGTCTAGGGTTAACCCTGACCCTAACCCTAGGGTTGGGTAGGGTCTAGGGTCAACCCTGACCCTAACCCGAGGGTTGGGTAGGGTCTAGGGTTAACCCTAACCCTAGGGTTAGGGTAGGGTCTAGGGTTAACCCTGACCCTAACCCTAGGGTTAGGGTAGGGTCTAGGGTCAACCCTAACCCTATCCCTAGGGTTGGGTCAAGGGTTAACCCTAACCGTAACCCTAGGGTTGGGTAGGGTCTAGGGTCAACCCTGACCCTTACCCTAGGGTTGGGTAGGGTCTGGGGTCAACCCTGACCCTAACCCTTGGGTTGGGTTGGGTCTAGGATCAACCCTGGCCCTGACCCCTGGGTTGGGTAGGGTCGTGTTGGGTCGGGTTATGGGTACCCAACCCTCACCCTAGGGTAGGGTTGGGTCGGGTTGTGGGTACCCCCGACGTGCTGTAGGGTAGGGTAGGGTAGGGCCCCCCCCCCCCCCCCCCTCCGGCCCAACGTTAAGTCCGGCCCCAGAATTAGCCAGAGGCCTGGCCACACACCGCCCTGAATTTTTTTCTGGATTTTTTGCACCTCGATTTTTGGTTTCTCGGGCGAGGCCCACATGTGAATTTTTTTTTCGGCGAATTTTCCCAAAAATCGAAAAAATACCCCCCGGACAGAAAGGGTTAAGCACACTCGCGTGAGCGGAAAGCGCCCCACCACAGCTGCAACCAAACGTGCTCTATACACTAACCCCACCCTTCATCAGGCTCAGGGTGTGATCAGTTCAGGGTTTTGTGTGTAGAAGCGTTAACGCAAACAAAAGGAAGTTCATCAGAGCGGTTGTAGCTGTGAAGTGATAGGGCGCTTTCCGAGAGCTTGCCGATACTCTTCACACGGTAGACTCCCGCCCCTGGAGCGGGGGGGGGGGGGGTCTGAGACCCCCCCGCGAGCGGCAGTCTGACCCCCGCTGAGACCCCCGCCCAAAAAGGTGCAGTCTGACATGCGGGAGACCACCGTGTCGGGAAGACCTCTCCCCTCCCTACCGGTTGGCAGCCCGCCGGGCGGGGCAGAGCCCGGTTGATCAGCCCTGGCCTTGTTGATGGTTGTGTTGTGTTTTGGGCGGACGGGGCATGGTGTGGGGTGGGTGGGTCAGGCAGAACCTGCTCGTGGAACCCATGATGATCATCATCACGGCCAGGCAGGTTTATGAGGGGGGGGGGGTGGTGGTGCGAAGCGCTGCGTTTTGTTCACACACGAAGAGAAGCTTGTCACAGTGAAAAAGATAGTTGGCAGCGCTTTGGGTGACAAACACAATCTACCTTGCCTTGTTGCTATGACTGTGCGCACATACACACCAACCTTCATCAGGCAAAACACGTGAGGTTTGTTCACCCGGGTTTGGCGCACAAACACCGCCATATCTTTTTCCCATCCATCGTTCCATTCGTCCCCGCATCCCCTCCGCCCTTCCACCCCCCCCCCCTCCTCAATCTTGGATTCTGCCGGAGCGACTCTGCGCTGCCCCCCCCCCCCCAAGGCAGACACCCTTCCTGCTTCTCCTATCCAACACACCTTTCTCACGTCATACCATGCCTGTCCGTCGTACAACACCCCCTGCGCGAGATGCTGTTCGTTTTTTTTCCTGTTTTGTTTTGACAGTTCGGCCCTATTCGGTCCCTCTGCGCACCTCCTCCCTCCCTTCCTGATACAACGCATGGTAGCCGGGGCTCCGGCAAGCCGGATGCCAGAGCCGTCTGACTCTCTGGGGTGCAGTCGGGACCGGATTACCGCGGTGTATTGAACGATTCTGAACGATTATTTGGTGGTTGAGCGTCTCCTGATAGGAGAGGCATGAATTCACCACATCAGTGATCCTGTCAGGTGTCGAGAAGGCAGTGGGTGGCGCTGTTCTTTACAGGGAACAAAAACATACACGCTCCCACGGCAAGGTTTGCCACCCTGATAACTGTGGCATTGTGTGTGGTGCAAATGTGAAGAACGGAGATGGGCCGGTCTGTCGGTCGAGAACATTTCCTTAACATCACCACTGCGCCCTGCTACGTGATGATCTGCAAAGGAATTTGCATCGTATCCCTGGGTTGTGGGGCACAACTCTTAAAAAAGGAAGTCGTAAATAAAAACACTGCCAGGCTGGCGTGTGCGAACTGTATTTTCTGCCTACCAGCTTCTCCCGTTTGCCAGGAGGCGCATAAACGGGTCTGTGCGTATGGCCTGCTGTACCCAGCAGAGGCCCACCAGAGCCTTATCGGTGCGCCTACACCCCACCGCCCCTGCCAAATCCGAAAGAACATAGATTCGCCATGTGTCATATGCTGCAAAATCAGATCTCCTCTCTGTGCCCCCCTCCAGTGCGCAGCAGGACCGATTAACATGTGTGTATGTGGTTCCGGTCACCCCACAGGGAGGGAGGGGTGAACACGCTGCAAGCGTGTGGTCCCCTAAACACCCCCGACTGGAGGCGTGTGGGGAGGTGTGTGGAGCGGGCCACGGCTTCCGGGGAGCCCGGATCTCTCTCACTGCATAGCAGGGCTGGAGGGCAATAACGGGCTCCCGGAAGCAGTGCGGTGTGATGACTGACTATGGGTCTGGAGGGGAGGTTATTGTGGCCTGGCCCCGACGAAGTGGGTGTCGTGGGATATCTGGTTGGGCCTGCTCTCGGAGCAACGTTTGCCATTTTTTACCACAACAGGGAACCTGTCAGTGTCAAAAAGATAGTAGGGCAGCGCTTGGGCAACAAATTCAACCTCCTCATCAGGCTGCGGGGTTGATTTTGTTTTGCCCGGATTTGGCGCACAAACACCAGAATTATCTTTTTTTCCCCCCCCCGCACACTCCGTGTGAGCAGAAAGTCACCCACCACAGCAAGCAACCAAACGTGCTCTATACACTAACCCCACCCTTCATCAGGCTCAGGGTGTGATTATCATTTCAGGGTTTGTGTGTAGAAGCGTCAACGCACAAGCCCGCCTTCCATCTGTGCCAAACTCTGTGTCAGTCTGTCTCCTCTTGTGTGTGAGGCGACACTCGCTTCCGAGCGAAGGCCCGAAGATGATTGAGTTGTGTTCTGCCGCTTTGGGATATTTGTTCCATCCCCCATCCCCCCCCCCCCTCCCCGCTCCCCCTGAACCAAAAATAAACCACGAACCGCACCAAAAGCAAAATCGTGGCTATATTATTTAGGGAGGAAGGGGGGAGGGGTACCAAGGCACACCCTCACCCAGACCACCCACAACACCCTCCTCTGCAAGGTGTGAGGCAGTGTCGTGGGACGGGTGGTGTGAGTGGTGACAAAGACGAAGCCCCCCCTCCCCCCCCCCCCTTCCCTCCCACGCACTGTTGAATGCAAACCCCCCCCCCGCCCCCTCCTGCAGCCTGGCACACGTCACACACACCCCACACACAGGCCGGACACCCCCCCCCCCTGGTGGGAGATGGTGACACAACTGACAGCCAACGGTGCCTAAGCCACCCCCCCACCCACCCCCTCTATCAAGCGACCCCTGCTGGTGTTGCTGTGGGGTGCCTGAAGAGAAACGCAAAAAAGGTCCGGCACCCCACCTGCCCCCCCCCCCCCCTCTCGGAGAGTAGAAGGTGCTGGGAGACTTACTTTTCCATTCACTCTCCAGTCCAGACCTTCGCCTCCCCCGCGATGTCGGCGGGCGCCGCTGCGCGGGACATGGAGAGCCTCCTGATGCACCTGCAGGAGCTGCAGGCGAGCAACCCTTCTGCTTTCTGCGGGAGGAAGGAGGACGTGCTGAGGCAGATTGCGTGCCTGCCTGAGACGGATCCGATGTTTCCAAAGCAGATGGCGGTTCGGAGGGTTGTTCGCGCTTTGAGGGCAGCTGTTAGGAGACACCTTGACGGGATTGACACGCCTGAGCTTCTGACAGACCCCGAGAGCTGCACCGACGTCTTCAAGAGCCTTCTCGAGGCTGTCCGTGAGAGCGACGAGTATCTGTCACAGAAAGGCACACTCTCATCCAGTGCAGATCTCGCCGCAACCCGCATCGAAGCCTCGTTGAGGGAAGCAACCGGAAACCCCAGCTTATTTTCCGACGTTGTGCCTGCCGGTGCGCAGCACCATACCCAAGGGGGGATATTTCCCCACCCGGATGATGGGAACCAAGGAGGTGCCGATATATTCACCTTCGACGACGATCAGATCGACTGGGGTGACGTCGGGGCGTACGACGCGGTGTCCCGGCATAACGACCTGAAGGGGATCTCCGAGAGGGCGGGCGGGGTGCGGCGGTGCGATGCCCTGATCCAGAAGCACTGCGAGGCGAACAGGATTGTCGACGAGGAGTCGCACGACCCGATGGGTTTCCCCGAGCCGGACCCGGCGCTCATCGCGCCGGAGGAGGAGCGCCTGGCTCTGCTGGAGAGCCTGGGGCAGATGGCTGCGGACTGCACCGACGTGCAGTTCTGGCCCACCATCAGGGAGAACCTCGTCAGCACCGTCGCCTCCCCGGAATCCTCAGAGGCTGTCGGGAGGGAGGGGCTCCGCACGCTCGCCGCATTCCTGGGGGTCTGCGAGGCATGGCAGGTCGCGCAGATCGCAACCTCCCTCTGCAGGAGGCTTGCCGATGCCTACCGCGGGGCCTCCGGCAGCCACCACCACGAGGCCGCTGCGGCAGCTGCGGTGCAGCCCAGCCCTGCAGCACCACCTGGCCCCCCCGCAGCACTGCCTGACGACGCTGCGCCGGAGCAGCCGCCGCCGCCGCCGCCGGCGTCGGCGGCGCGCATCGACGGGGGGTGTGGGGGTGGCGGCAGGCCTCTGCCCGCCCACACCCACCCCCTCCCCCCATCCGTGCTGCTGCCCGCCCTGCGCATCCTGCGGCGGTGCCTCACCATGGTGGAGCAGTGCTGGATGTACATCGACCTGCTTCCGAAGCTCCTCGCCAGCTTAGAGGATCTCCTCGCCTTCCCCGCGGCGCTGCTCGTCTTCTCTGCGATCGACCCCACCGCGGCGTGGTATGAGATGTTTATGAAGTCGGCAGGGCCGCGCCGCATGCTGGCACGCTCGCCAGTCCTCCTCAGAGTATCACTGGGCATCGTGGAGTCAGCAGAGGTCGTGTCTGGCATCGCGGCGGATGGGGAGACCTCTGATGACGGCACAGCTGGGAGGCTGTGGGGGATGCTGGAGCCGGCGGCGGGATTCCCCTGGCCTGGCACGCCGCATTCCGATGTGGGGCCTCAGCAGGAGGGGGTGGCGGAGGCGGGGGGGGAGCTGCCGCCGTCACCCTCGCCCCCCCCGCCCCCGCCCTCCCCCAGCGCGTATTACCTGCTCCTCCACGCGCTGCACGTCGTGGGGCATGCCCTGAGATACCCCGAGCACTCAGGGCTCTTCGAGGCTGCCGCCGTGCCGCAGGGTGGTGGCACGGCAGGGCAGACCCCACCGGGCCCTACCCCACGCCACGCCGCTGCTGTGCCCTCCCCGCACCCTCCTGCTCCTCCGGCGGAGGGGGGTGGTGTGGAGGGGCACAGGCCTCTGAGTAGCGGCAGCGGCGGGAGCAGCAGCAGCAGCGCTTCTTCCCCTCCCTCCTCGCCCCCGCCCCCATCCGTGGTTCCGGAGGAGGTGCTGCACACCCCGGCGTCTGCCGCATCGTGCATCCTCCGGCATACCGCGGATGCGGTGGCGCGCACCGCATCCGCTGTGCCTGGCTCTGCGGAGTTTCTGGGTGTGCCGACACAGCTCATCTCACTCTCGCATGCCGGGGTGCTGGCGTGCCTCCTCAGGAAGCCCGACACCGCCGCCGCCACCTCCACCCCCACCCACCCAGACAGAGCGGACCACCAGGCAGCCGCGCTGCTGCAGGACGCAACGCAGGGCCTGCGCGATGTGGCAGCCCTGTCGGAGACGCTCCGTGCAGCGCGCGGCGCATCCGCACTCCCGGGGTCCCCCGGCGGCCCTCCGCTGGCCTACTCAGTGTCTCTCACGCATGCCGCGGTGCAGCTGCTCATCTCAGGCATGCGTCTGCTCGCCACCCTCGCCGCCACCCCGCGCGGCCAGCACATCCTCCTCCTACCCTGGGGCAGCCACCCCGGCGGAGCCCTGGGGTTCGTATCGGAGGACCTCCTCCCCGCTCTGGTGGAGCACCGCGCGTTTTTCCCAGACGCGGTGCTGCTGGAGGCGGGGGATCTGACCTCTGCACTCATCGCATCCCGCCACCACGGCGTCAGCGCCGCAGGCGCCGCGCTGATCCACACGAGATATGGCATTGCGGACCTTCTCTCAGAGACACTCCTCCCGGGGAGCGTTTCCACCTCCACCTCCACCCCCACCGACTCCTCCGCCGCTTCCACCGCAGCAGCCCTGTCCATCGCAGTGGCAGCCGCAGCGCATGACGCGGGGTCTTCCAGCCTGGAGGGGGAGAAGGGGGAGAGTCAGATGGAGGAGGGGGGAGGGGGGGGACTGCAGCGGCATCTCCCGGTGGTGCTGGCGCTGCCGGTGGAGGGGGGAGGCCGGGAGCCCCGTGCTGTCAAATCACTGGGGATCGCCCTCCTGGATGTGCTCCTCGGGGCGTGCGCCACGGCGTGCGGGATGCGGGCTGTCCGGAGGGTGGTTGTTAGCACCTCCAACACCTCCCCCTCCTCACGCAGCGAGGAGGGCCGCTCTGCGGTGCTGTCTGCCCTGCTCCGCCGCACCATCGCCAAGGCATGCCTCGGAAACTCTGCCTCTTCCACCTCCGCAGCCTCCCTTCTCACCACACTGGGCAGCGATCTGTCAGGGCGTCTTATCCGTGAGGCGGATGCCGCAGTCTCCACAGCGCTCCGCGGTGTGGGGGTCGACACCTCCGGGGCAGATGTGCTCTCCCACACGCGGAGGTTCTGGGAGGGGGTGCCCGGGCCGCGGTGCGATGCGGGTGTGGAGGCGGCTGGCACCCTCTGCATGAATCATTGGTTGTTCTGCAGGAGGGTTTTGCTCACCCCTGCGGCGTGGCAGGGGAGTGATGGGGTTCTGAACAGCACCCTCGAGGGGGCGCTGTCCGCATCCCTGTCGGATTATGAGGGGCAGCTGGCAAAGCTCTCTTTAGTTGCGGCAGCCTCCCTCATGACCCTCGACGCATCTCTCGTGATGATCCAACGGCACGACGCGGTGAACCGCCTCCTCTCGGAGCAGCAGCAGGACCTCACCGTCCACCCCATCTCCCTCCTCCGCCACATCGCGCTCTGCTCCCTCGGGAACATCGGCGGCCCTTCAGAGCGGGATATCCACTGCTTCGAAGCAACTATCCACCCCTTCCTCTTCTTCGAAGGCACCTGGGACCCCCACCCCGAACCCCCCTCCACCCTCGGCGAGGTTTGCGCACCCCACTGCGGGGTTCTCTACGACGAGTCAGACCTACCCCCCGAGGGGTTTGTCCCAGGGGTGTCCGGGGATGCTGTAACACCCCCTCTCTGGCAGTACCCTAATCCCCCTGCCTCACTGCTGCTGTCTGGGGCGCGGGAGGCGATTCCGCGGTTTGCCAGCATCGTGGGTGGGTTGAAGAACTCGCTGGATCAGGCAGGCGGGGCTGCGAGGCAGGAGGGGATGTCCTCAGCGAGGGAGGAGTGGCTGGACAGCGCGAGGGGATTTTATGGGCAGGGCCTCAGGCATGCCGCGGCGAATGCGGCACGCCCGAAACCCGACTCAACCCGGAAGCTGCTCAACGGGGGCTCTGCAGTGCACATGAGGTACTTCCACCTCCTCATCCTGCAGTACATCAACAGCGTGGAGAAGACCCACCCAGGAGTTGCACCAACCGGAGGAAACCCCCCGGGTGGCGGAGGCGTATGCGGAACACCATACGCCCTCGCTCAGACCGCAGCGGTGGTGGGGGTGAACTATGGGATATCCCTGGGGTTGATAGAGGGGAGCAGCGCTGCGCACGTCAGCACGCTGCGGCAGCATCTATCGGAGGTGGATTGGGTGGCGGTTGTGCTGTATATAGTGGCGGGTGAGAGTCTTCTTACGGTGAGCAAGCATGCGAGCCTCCGGTATTTCTCGGGGGATGGCGGGCTGGCCCTTGCGGTTGCGGAGGGCGTAGAGTGCGTCGTTTCGCAAGAGAGCCCCGACATACTGCAGGTCCTGCGCATGGGCTGTGTCCCCGTCGTGTCGGTGGTGCACCTCTGGTCGCGTCAGATTTTCCTAAACTTTCTCGACTGGGAGGATGTCATCTCGCTCCTCTGCCTCGTCCTCCTCCACGGGCCTGAGATGCTGGTCTTCGTCTGCTCTGCGGCGCTGCTCTATATGAAGGGGAAGCTGTTTAGCGCTGCGGCAGCACCCAGCAAGCCGTGCCTCGCCACCTTCTTCGCAGCCACTCCGGTAGTCAACGAAAGCGGGTCGCCCTTCAGGGTATCCGATTCCCTTGACCTCCTCTCGGACATGAAGGATAAATACTCACACCTTGTCTCCGAGATCCTCTCGGCTTAGGTAAAGCCATGCTGTGGGTGGTGGTGGTGGTGGTGGCGGCGGCATTCACCTCGGTGTGGGTGTGGCCGGCAGGTTTCCCACCCCCAGTGAGGGGGGAGGGGGGAGGGGAGGGGGTGTGTCGTGTGTGTGAATCGATTTTGCATCAATCAAGCCTGTGTGTTTGCTTGGTGTTCTACACTAAACCTGCTAAGGAGGTGGGATGGAGAGGGGGGGGGGGGTTTCCCCCGGCAATGTGTTGTCATGTCGCATCCTGTCGCCCTTTTGCGTCTTGGCAGAAGTGTTGCCGTGTTGTGAGGAAATATTGGATGCGTGATATATAACCGTGGGCTTTGCCAGGCCAAAGGGGGGGAGGGGTGAGTGTTGTCGCCGAAAAAAGTGCTCGTTTTGCCCGCAGTTGGTTGAGGCGCACATATTGCCTGAGTAGCGGTGCTCTTTGTCATTCCATTTGTAGAAGCCCGGGCACCGTTGGCAGAGAAGAGACTGGAGTATCCCCCACCCACCCACCCCCCCCACCCCCCTTCGGCAGTCTCTCCACACACGAAGCCCATCAAGCAGTTTATTTGGCCCCATGTGTCTGGCGTCACCAGTGGATGCTGAGACGCTGAATCACGACGCATTCCCGAACAATGCCACCCCGCTCCTGGCTTGTCTTCACAGAACCCACCCACCCAACTGGAACAGAGATACCTGCACCCCCCTCACACACGTAAACATTGTCGCCCCCATCTGCCGCTTCTGCCCATGCCCTTTCCCACGGGCCATGCGTTGCACCGCATGGCCTGGCTGTCGCTGGAGGGAGGGTTCCCGACTCTTGCACTGCTGCTGTTCATCGGGACGCCGCTCCTCCTGCTGCACTACGGGGCGCCGTGCTACACGCTGCAGCACCCGCAGGCAGAGGATGTGGTGATCTGCGCCGCTGCATCCGTGCCGCAAGAGGCAGGCTGGCACGACGGGGGCAGGCTGCGGTGCACGTGGTTTGTGGACAGCACCACCATGCAGCCTGGGGTGGGCACTGCCAGCGGCAGCACTCGCCTGTGCCCTGAGGTGCGGGGCGCTGAGCAGACGGAGTCCGTTTTCGCTGCACTGCTGCAGGCTCTGGCCTTCGCCTACCCTGTGGCAGCGGTGGTGCGGCCTGTGTTGGTCAGTTCTGCCCTTGCAGGTGTCTGGCTGGACAGCGTTGTGTGGCACCTGCTGTACGTCGTGCAGGCTGTGATCGGGGTCGTCTGTGCAGTGCTCCTCACCACGGCGACGCCGGCCCTGCAGGACTTCGGGAATCACCGTCACTGGGATGCGGCCTGCAGTATCCCGCCTTTGGTCTGGCTTGCGGTGCGCGCCGAGTTTCTCTTCAGCGCTGCCCAGCTCTGCTGCCACAGCACTGCCAGGAAGGCACTTGCCGCGTGCTGCTGCTTCGGCACACTTGCGGCCCCCTGCTTGGGCATCCTTCAGGTGGAAGGCGTCTCACTTCTCGGCCTGGCCTGGGTCGCGATGCTGGGTGTGATCCCCCCGTTCCTGGCGCTGATATATATGCGGGCCGATGACTATGATGACTATCGTACGTACCGCATGCCAACTGTGGCCGGCCTGCAGGTGTTCCCCGCCCTGGTCGCGGTAGGGTGGTTTGACGCGGCCCAGTGCTTCTTACGCGCCCTTCCCGGGGTTGACAAGTGGCTGACCCCCTACTGTTCGCCCTTCATGCTGTTCACACTGGGGGCGCCTGCGCTCCTGCTCATGTCGCTGACTGTCCCGAAGTACAGAACACTTGTGCCCTTCAAGCGTGGGGACTCGCAGTACACAGCCACGGCGGCAGCAGTCCAGCGCCGGTGGGAGGAGGCAGTGGCGGCAGGAGATGCGGATGCCTCCAGTGGCTACCGCAGCTACCCGGTCCTTCCTGGCAGCCCACCTGCTGTGCTGCCGGAGGTGCTGCGGGATGCAGACTGTGCTGGCAGCTACCGCATCGCGCTGATGGTGCCGCAGACCCGCATCGTGGCTGTGCCACCCGACACGGTGCTCGCCACGCTGGGGCCGTTCAGTGATGTCGACCTGTCATCAGATGCTGCTATCTTGGGCACTGCCGCCGATAGCACGGCCACACTGCGCGAGCTGGGGCTATCCGACGGGAGCACCATCGACGTGCGTGTGCCGCCTTCTGCGCAGCTCCGTGACAGCCCCACACCCTGCGACGTGCGGCAGCTGCTGCAGCTGCTGCGTGCCTACGACCTGCCGCGCCTGCGCGACGTCCCCCAGACTTGCTATACACACACCGCCCTGCTGGGATGCCCAGGGCAGATGGATGCCGAGCGCACTGCAGTGATCATGCGGAACACCGCCACTGTGACCACGCTGCACCTGCGTGCCATGCTTGCGGTGGATGGACCTGCCGTGGTCGACCTGGTCGACCTCGGGTTATCCGTATCGCTTATCGCACTCGTGCAGTCTTCAGGGTGCCTCTGGCAAAATATACGGAGAACGGAGCGTGTGGACGTGGTGACAGGTGGCGATCCCGAGTCCCTTGCAACACTCTCACGTGCCCTGCACTTGGGCACCTCCGAGCCCGTGCCTGCACACTACACCACGCTGCGGCTGCGCCTGCCTGTGGTGGTTCCCGTGTCAGTGACAGGCGACACCACGTTGGGCGTGCTGCGCATGCGCGCCATGCACGCGGCAGGCACCAGCGCGGTGACGCTGTGCCTGCATGGTGTCAACGGGACAACCCTGCGTGACCTGCAGGTGCAGGAGGGGCAGCGTGTTGACGTGGCGCTGCCCTCCCCTGCATCACCCCAGCAAAAGGACACCGCTGCGACTGCGATGTGGCACGCCGTCGCAGCCGCCCTCGATCCTGGGTCCTGGGGCGCAGACGAGGGCATGGCTCTCGACCTGTCCCTGCCTGGGGGAGAGGTGGTGCCGGTGCACGTGCCTGTGGACGCCACTGTAGGCACACTGCGTCAGCTCGCAGCACACACCCTCAAGCTGCGCCCTGCCGAGGCAACCATGCGTCTGGCCGTGCTCGGGTACACCATTGCAGACGACGACGCCACCCCGCTGTCTGAGGTGTGGCTGGAGGCGGGCTCCACAGTCGCCGTTAGCATCCGCCCGGCAAGCCCTACCGACACAGACTACGCCCATGATTTGCTCGAGCATGCATGCCGGGAGGACGACGTCCTGGCGGCACGGCTGGCACTCGGCTCCGCAAATCCCCACCCAGGGCTGGTGCGGTACCTCGGCGAGCTGCGGCGCGCACCGGTTGCCGTGCTGCGGGACACCCTCCTCCGTGCAGACTCCACCACAGTGGCGGTGCTCGTCAGGGCTTTGGTGAGACATGACGAAGGGCAGGCTGTCGTCTTGCTTTCGGGTGTGCTGGACAGGTCCGGTGTGTTGTCTCGCCTGCTGTCAGAGATGCGTATCACGTTGCATTCCCTCGCAAGGTCCCCCGACTGCCAGTTTATCGCGCGGAATCTGAACAGGATCGTAGAGTGCGATGCTTTCGACGACCATAATTTCATAGCATCCGTCGTCCGGGACCCACGTGAGGGTGGCGCGGTGGACCCTGTGGTACTGTGGCAGGTGCTGTCAGACCTGGGATGGCACTGCACGCCGCGTGCCCTGAATCAGGCACAGGGCATGAGCTCAAGATACCCGAATCGCCTCGCACAAGTGCTGCTGGCGGATGGTGTGTCTCTGCGCAGCCTGTGGGACAGCCCCCCTGAGCCACGCGAGCTCGACTTTAGCTGGGAGGTCCCCTCCAACCCCGAACAGAACCGCGGCCTGTGGGGCCTGATCTGCAACCCCGTGTCTCTTGTGTGTCTGGCTGTTCTGACACTGGCACTGGCATTAATGCCGTGCGTTGACAGTGCGTCCTTTCTCCTCATTGCAGTGTGCAGCATATTCGAACTGTCGAGCTATGCACGGCCGTGGGCAGCACACAAGCTGCGTTGTCTGTCCCAACACCTTGGGGGGTCTTCGCTGGTCGTTATGCCACGTTATTATTCGTCAGTTTTCACCTAGTTTCCTTAGGAAATGCACCAAAATGCACTGACGATCACCCCGTAGCGAAGACCCCCTTGGTCTTTGATAACATTGCTAGGTTCAGCTTTTCCTGTGTGAGGGTACAAGAAAGGAGCATGGTTCCCTTCTCAGCGATACACCCCTTGGTGTACTACTGTGGGCAGTGGCGAACTGAAGTCGCATCATCAACAGGATGCATTGCTTTGTGCACGGCGATGCCCTGATCTGCATACCTCCCCTGATACGTGTATAGTGTTGCTTTCCCCGTGGCTCCCACCCCCCTTTGTTACAAGCTTCGTGCCCCCTTCAATGGGGCTGCCGAAATATCGGCTAAATGCTGCCACCCGGTGGGATCCCTCATCCTGGCGACAGCATTGCAGAAGCACGCTGTAGCCTTCATGCGGACAACAATTTTTCCAGCCACAGCAGATCCCTGCTTGGAGTGCTCCTCCCAGCTTGGTGTTTTTTTTTGGTGTTCCTCAGATGGAACCAGGCACGTAGCTTGAAATTGGATTCTCAGATTTTTGCTGGTTCTGCTGGTCTGGGGTATTTTCCGGCGCTTCCCCCAAAATCCCGTCCTGACCAACACCGGGTTCTCCGGGGCGCGTCCGGAGGCAGGAGTAGACAGCGCCACCGTGGGTCTTCGCTACGGTGCCGAAACGATGTGTTGGTGCATTTCCTATGTGTATGCATCGGGAGAAATCGCCGAACTTTGACGAAAACTTGCCTAGCGAAGAACCCCACAGTCGCATATTGACAAGCACAGGCCACAGGGGGGTCTGGGGGGCGGAGCCCCCCAGCCGCCGGAGGCCACGGTAGTGAACATCTGTTCCTTCCGGGCTGAACACGGTGTGGATCTCTCCGACATCAGGTCGGAACCCAGTCCTGCGCGGGAAGCAGTCATCGGGAGCCGAAATCCTCGTGGTTCGGGCCTGCTGCAGGGTACATCTTCGGCCTGGTGTGAGGGAAAACCCCCCCACCAAAAAAAATCTGGGGTTTCCCGGATTTATACCTTTTTTTTTTTTTCCCCCAGACCAGCAACATAGGCAACTGCTGGTCTCGAGACCAGCTGGACCCCCCAAGCTACATGCCTGGATGGAACACCGCGGCGATGGTTGACGCAACGAACCCTTGCAACCCCCCCCCCCCCCCTTGGAACCCCCACACACACACACCTCGCCACCCTCTACGTTTTTTGCCCACCCACCTTCCCGATACACCACAGGCCCCCCCCCCCCCCCAACACCCACGAGTGAAGGGTGATCATTCTTGTGCTCCCTTCAAATTTGATTTTACTACCCCCCCCCCCAACACCCGTGCTTGGCACAACCTGCACATTGAGTGGAGGGAGTCCACCCCAAAGGCTTCCTTCTCTTCCGTTCGCTCTCCCCCCCCCCCCCCTCCCTCCTGAGACCACCACCAGCCTCCGTGATGCCTGCCAGCTGACCTGCCCCTTGGCCGCCACGATGCCGTTGGGCTACAGCGATCGGTTCGCCTGCCTGCGAGGTGGTGCCCCGCCCTGGGGCCTGGCCGTGGCGGGTGGGTGCGCTGCAGGGCGGGAGGACGTCCAGGTCCAGACTGAGACCCAGCTGCGCCGCGCCGCAGCGCAGTTCCGGAAGAACGAAGCGAATAAGACGAAGCTGCGGACATACTGGGCTGCGCGGGAGGCGCGCGAAGCGCAAAACCTCCGCGATGCGGCGGCGGCAGCAGAGCTGGCTGCAGCGGAGGGCGCAGCGGCAAGCCCGGGCACCGCGCCCGATATCCCCAGGCTCCTGCTGAAGCCGAAACCCAAACGGAGGCACGGCGTGTCCGACAGCCACGCCCGAACCTTCCTCCACCACCCGGGTGTGGTCTTCCCCAACACACGCGTGGCCCTGCGGCGCGAAGCACCGCCCCACGGCATCCTGCACCCCGAGGGCCTGCCGCAGCACCCGCGGCGGCGGTTCCTGATGGGCAGCGATGCGGGGGGCATCCCCTTCCTGGGGACGAGTGTGGACTGCGGGGAGGTTGAGGTGCGGAACGTGTCGCGGGGGAAGCACAATCATCTGAAGGTTGTCATCCGGCACGGCCCTGCCACGGCGCGCCGTGGCGGGGAGGGGGCAGAGGGGGGCGGGGGTGGAGCGGAGGCGGCGTGGGGGAGTGGCGGCAGCCGTGTCCGTGCCGCCTCAGCCACAGTACGCCGCAGCGCAGCCCTCCGCAGTGACACAGGTGGGAGCGACTGCGGCAGCGTGGTGACAACCCTGACGGCAGGCACGGGGGGTTGCTGGGATCTGGAAGAGGGGGGCGGGGGATGCGGTGGGGGTGGTGGTGGTGGTGGCAGCGACAGGGGGGGGTGCCTGCAGACGACATCGGCCCGGCTCCTCGCTCTGAAGGAGTTTGGGAGGCGCCGCTCGCAGATGCCGGCACCCACCGCGTGATGTGCCGGGGGGGAGGTGGTTTCTGGTGGCTTCTTGCCGTGCCCCCGGCTGCCTCTCTGAGATCATGCCTCGAAACACAGGTGTGGCGGTGCAGCCGGTGTGGGGGGTGGTTTTCGCACATCGCCTGAACGCATCGCCACAGGGATACGCGTGAGCCTTTATTTTGTTGGCGCGGTGCGTACCCACACCAGCCCCTTGCTTGTGATGCACTGATCGGCGCACACCCTCTGGCCTCCCCGTTGTGTTCGTTTGTTCGCTGGATGCCAAACCCTGCCACAGCGCGATTCCGTCTGCACATCCAAATAAATGGCATTCTGCCATCTGTAGCTCTGCTGGGTGCGCGTTTCTGCTCCACCACTTTCTCCCGCCATTTTCCGAAAAAACACCACACAATTCGTGTGCGCAAAGTGGATGATGGGCGGGGGGTGCCCTTTTGGTTCCATCGCCTCAACTAATAACCTGTGGCTGTGCCGGGAAGGGGAATTCCTTGCCAACTAAGATGTCTCGGTTGTGCATCGGCGTGAGTGTCCTCCCACAGCCACCCGTTCTGTTTTGGTGCACGCAGTGCCTGCACTTCTGTGCACTTCGCCTGCATGTCCCAACCCCCTTCATTCGATCAACGCCCGGCGTTTGGCCGTGGGGATCTCTGTCGGGTCACCGCGTCGTTTCTGCTGGAATGGACACCCCTCCCCAGCTCTTCCCACCTCCCCATCTGATGGTCAGAGGTCCCGAAGCTCACCGTACCGATATGCCGTGGCTCATTCACATGCATACATGTATCAAAATACTCGGCGGCCTGCAGGCAAACACACAACCATGGGGAGGTGGCAGAATGTCATCAGCCGTGACGGTGCTGCCGATGCCTTCGAGATGCGGTGCCGCAGGACGATCCTGATGACCTGCATCCCTCTTCTGTTGATAGGTGTCTTTGCTGGCCTGGCGAAACGGACCCACTTGGGGAGAGTCAGTGGGTACATCTGTTCCGGGTTGGGTGCCACAACACTGCTGTGGGGTGTGTGCAAGAGACGCTTCACACAGAGGTTCATGATCGTCTACATCGTTGTTGCATGCGTGGCGGCTTGCATGTCTGACCTCTACTTCTACCAGGCTGACCTGCAGGTGGCGTGGCCAATGTTTGTTGTTGTCATCGATCTCATTCTCGTGCTGCGCCTGGACCAGCGCATTGCGACCGCTGTAGTGTGCTTCGTCGTGATGTGGCTGCTGCTCAACCTGGTGGAACGCACCACACGCTTCGGTCTGTACGACGTGCCTCTGACAGACAGCTATGAGCAGCGGCGCAAGACTTATGCGAAGGCACTCTTCGAATGCGACAACCCTCCTTGCAAAAGCAGTATCACAGTTGCTGTGAGTTATCAATCCATCGGATTTTTTGTGTTCCTCCTCGACTACATCGCCACGAGGGGCTTTGCACAGCAGGTGCTGAAGGAGCAGGCGGTGATGCAGAGCACCATTGCCACGGTGGAGACGATCGCGTCGCTGTTGGCAGCGTACGACGTGGACGCCGTGTCGCGCATCCTCGAGGACGATAGAACCGTGCTGCCTGACGCCATCCGTGCTGCGCTGCTGCGGCTGGAGGAGAACCTGCGTGCGTACCGTCCCTACCTGCCTGCCGTACTGCTGGAGGAGCAGCAGCACTCGCCCGACGAGAGGGATGTTGGGCAGCTGCCTCACGCGCCTGCTGATGCACCCGGTGCGGACAGCCAACTTGCGGCAATCGCCTTCACCGACATCCGTGCGTCCACGTCGATCTGGGAGGCGGCACCCGAAGGGATGCAGAAGGCGTTGTTGGTGCACAACGCGGTGCTGCGGGGTGCGCTGGCTGAATGGGGCGGGTACGAGGTGAAGACAATCGGGGACGCCTTCATGGTTGCGTTTGAGGATGCACATGCGGCTGTGTGCTTCGGGCTGACCGTGCAGGAGAACCTGCTTGCCGCAGAGTGGCCTGCTTCGCTGCTGGAGGTAGGTATCTGCACCCCGACAGAGCTGTGGGGCGGGCTGACAGTGCGTGTCGGTGTGAACCATGGCCCTGTGACGCTAGAGCCGAACGCGCTGACTGGACGGGTAGACTACTTCGGGCACACGGTGAATGTTGCTTCACGCCTCGAGTCTGTGTGTGTGCCTGGTGCAGTTGCATTGCCTGCCGAACTGTGGACGTGTGTGCGTGGGGTGTCTGGGTGTGTCGGTGCACATGCAGGTGAACCAGTTCCCACCAAGCTGAAGGGGGTGAGCCAGTCTGTGCCTGTGCGCAGCGTGTGGCCCGTCTGCCTGCAGGGCCGTGAGGACCACCCTCTGCATTCTGTTGTGACTCATGCAGCTTTGCCTCGTGGGTCACTGGCGAATCCTGAAACTTCAACCTGCGGGTCACGGGCATCGGTCTGTTCTTATGCGACCACAGCCCGCAACAGCGTGGTGGTCCTGCAGCGCACCACCACGCGCCAGGCCACTGTGGCTGTGGCCACACTCAGCAGCTTGACTCTTGCCGAGGTTGACAGCGGTCTGGCGTGTGTGGTGCCGCTTCTGCAGCAGAGCGGCGGTGTGCTGCTGTCGCTGTTCGGGAACAACTTCTTCGTCGGGTGGAATGTTGGGAAGCAGATGTCGGCACACGCAGAGGGCGCACTGCGGTTTGCACAGCGTGCGCTGCAGCAGGGTGGGCAGATAATTGCAACACTCGGGATAGCAAGCGGGACTGTCGAGCATGGGGACGTGGGGTCGTCACGGCAGCGCTTCGTGACTGCGTCAGGCGGTGCTGTGGAGGCGAGCCTTGCGCTGCGCCACCTGGCGCTCTCTCTGCACCTGCGGTGCCTGTACACGGCGGATGCACCACCGGGTGCTGTGCGCGACCTGCTGTGTGCCACCACAGCGCGTGTGCCCCAGGAAGGCGGCGCCTCTGTCGGGGTGGTGTACGAGGTGCAGTGCAGCGTGCTCTCCGAAGGCAAGGATGCTTTGTGGGATAACAGCACGTAGCCACAACCACCAGCCTTCCTTGTGATTCCGTCACGACGCGTGGCAAGGGTCCAGTTTCTGGCATACCGGTTCGCCGGTGAACCGGTTCGCCCGATGTGCTGGGAGACTTGCTTTTCCATTCACTCTCGACAATCAAACCCCCTCCTATTTTTGCTCTCATGCTTAGCCAACTGCCTTATGATGCCAGAGCACAAACGTAGTGGCACGCATGGAACACTCGGCAGGCTACATAGGCGGTGCAAACCTGTTCTTTGACAAGATGCAGCTTGAGCATACCCCTCCCCGACATGCCTTGATGTCGACTGTCAGAACTACGGGGTGTTTACACACTCAGTATATCGTGATTTTGCCACCAGCAGACCGGCACACCGCAGCCCGATCATATCACTACAGATTCGTTATTCTTCTACTTCACTTCAAACCCACACACGTTTTCGCTGAGTTAGTGTTGTGTGCCGCCTGCATTGAGCCCTCAGCAGCCCAACCCCGTCGCGGAAAGACAGTACGGTTTTGAGGCCGCCCCCCATTTTCCCTGCCACCTGGATGATTCGCAGCCCGGCACTCCTGCATCGATCTGCAGGCACGTGCATCCATTGATGAGACACTAGGTTCCAAGTCTTCTTTCCAATGACCCAGGCACTGCTTGGCGCTGATTCACTTTGCCTTAACGCTGACAGTTTCATGCTGAAGGAGCACACATCACGGGTGCCTGTTTTGTTTCGTCACTTCATCTCTGGGGTTGTCTGAAGCTGCTTGTATCTCCCGCCGTGTGGCTCCGTCCTGCGGCGTGGTCATGAAGACAGCGAGATGTGCGGAGAGAGTGGCGTTGTCACAGGCAAGGCACATCCTCTCGTTGTTCCTGGTTCTCCCATTTTCTTGAGGAAAGCCTTGCTGCGGTGTCGTTTTGAGGCGGTCCGCCTCCCGCACAAGTTCCGCCAAAGCTTGTTTGGGCAACTTTGAGGCATCAGGCATGATGAAAATACCACCCTTGGTCCGTGTTCCCGAGTGCCAGAGGCACAATGTTGCTAGCTTTGAGGGTCCTGACCTGGCAAGTTTTGAAGGCTCCACTCACACCGGTGCTCTCCGGATGATGACACACGGAGCCTCGCTTTGGATGCACGGTGCAGGAGAGGGGATACGGCACGCACTCACAGGTACCTACGTCACACACAGATACACCCGCCCTACACACCCCACAAGATGCTGTCGCTCCTGGTCGTGGCTGCGCTGGTGCCGTCGCTGCAGCGTCCGTGCACGGAGGACAAGCACTGCGAGGCAGGGTGGACGTGCCGGTCGCTGCTGAAGACACCTGCGGTGTTCCCGGAGCACGGGGAGTGCTTCGGGTTCAAGGTGTGCACGAAGAAGTCGCAGGAGGGGGAGAAGTGCGGCGGGCTTGTGGAGGAGTGCGAGACCAACGTGTGTGCGGACGGGCTGGACTGCACGTTCAACGGGCACCAGCCCGGGGCGTGCTACTGCGCGGACCCGTGCAAGGCGCTGCCCGTGTGCCCGGCCGGGTTCCAGGAGACAGACCCGTCTGTGTGCAACTCGCTGATGTGGGAGACCGGGATCTGCAAGACTGCGACGCGGTGCTGCCACACCATCACGTGCCGCACCTGGGTGCTGTAGTCCCGTCTGTCTCCTTGTTGTAGTGCGTGCGGCATAGCACAGTGATGCAGGTCGAGGTCGGTGCGTGTGGAGCGGGACGGGACGGACGTGGGGTAGGGGGCGAGCGCAGCTAGCGCCGCCTTCGTACTTCCTCCTGAAGTTGTCTCGAGCCCACGCCACGAACCTTGAAACACACTGTGTTGCGAGTTTCTGTCTGGTTCCCGATGTGCCTGACAAAGCGAACAAGTGAGGTGCATGGACTGTTGTCTTTCTTGTTGTGCTCTATTCCGATCGTGTCGACTTCGACGTCGCTTCTATTTCGCTTCTATTTCTACCCGCTTCCTATTTCGATGACGCACTCCCTGCAGTGCGCTCGTGTCTTCGCGTGTCACAAATCCCACTATTGCCGGAACCACAGCGTGACATGCGACATGCAAGTCTGTACCGTCCATGAGGTCGACACCTGTGTTGCGATTCATGGACGGAAGCAGCACAGTGTTGGCAGCTGACGGCGGGTTGTTGTTTGTCTGTGTTTATGTCGTGAGGACCTTCACGCCACTGCACAGCATGTGCACACACAGCTTGCCGCAGCTTGTCAGGCGCCTCCGATTCTGATATACTGACAGATGTAGTGAATACCCACCCTCCGACCCACGCATGCACCCCCTTGCACTGCCTGCCACCCATTCCGCGATGCCACCACACACACCATACCTCCCTGCCAGGCATTTCCTCCCTCTACAACATACACCGCACAAAGAGAGCTGCGCCCGACGACACACACCAAGCAGCAGCAAGCATCACCGACACAGCAGCCCACACCACGATGCAGGCCGTGCACTTCGAGGCAGTGGAGAAGCAGCTGCAGACTGACAACGTGCTGATGTCAACCGCGAACACCACTGCAACGGCACCCGAGGCGCCGCTTTGTGCTTTGCACACGGGGCTGGAGGGGGTGCCTGTGAAGTTCGTGCTGGTGCGGAGGGGTGTGGTGGTGGAGCGCCGCCGCACACGCCTCGTCAGCCCCACGTTCGAGGATGTGAAGCGCTGCGCACGGCAGTGGGCGTGCGGGGACTTCGGGGTGCGGTACGTGGACGACGAGGGGGACGTGGTGGCGGTGGACGTGGAGGAGGAGTGGGCGGAGTGCGTGTCCCTGTGGTGCCAGCAGGCGGGCAGCGGTGCACGCCCCGCCCTGTGCCTCGTGGTGGAGCTGAGGGCGGTGGCGAGGGAGAGCGCCCACTCGCAGGCAGCAGCCCCGCAGCACCCTTCGATGGGGTTGAGGGGATGGCGCAGGCACCACCGCCGCATGTATGCTGATGCTGCCGCCGACAGCATGACTGGTGCAGGGTGCGGGGCGCAGGATGTGCAGCAGGAGCAGCAGGCGTGCTGCAGGCGGAGTGTGAGCCACCCGGGGAAGCACGGTCGCAGGTGCAGCAACGCGAACACCGATGCCGCTGTCGCGGAGAAGCTAAGGCAGTCTGCTGCGTGCGCTGCGGAGGGGTGCACGCGCACAGTCGGCGGGCTGCACAAGACGCACTGCTGCCGGCGCTGTGCAGAAGAGGGGGCACACGCACACAGGCCGCGCTGCCAGCGCAGGGCTGCCGCACAGACTACCGGCAAGGTGGCAGACAGCTCCAGCAGCGACGAGGAGGTTGCACAGCAGCAGAAGGAGCAGGGCTGTGCTGGGTGTGCGTTCCAGGTGACAGGCGTGCACACGACACACTGCTGCAGGCGGTGTGCAAAGAAGGCTGGTGAGCACGGGAAGAAGTGCGCACAGCGTACATGCGTGCTGCGTGCTGGCATTCTCGCCAGTGACGCTGCCACTACCTCTGGTTCTGACATGGGGCATGTGCAGGAGCAGCAGGCGTGCTGCAGGCGGAGTGCGAAACATCCGGGGAAGCACGGCCGCAGGTGCAGCGACGCGAATACCGACGCTGCCACTGCTCACCCCGACGCACCTGCCGCTGTGGCCTGCGACGGGGCGATGCAGGAGCCCGCTGTTGGGCAGGCGGTGGCGCCACAGGTGTGTTGCGCAGGGTGCGGCTTCCAGGTAACGGGTGTGCACACGACACACTGCTGCAGGCGGTGCGCGAAGAAGAGTGGGCAGCACGGGCCGCACTGTGCACGCCGTGTGTTCCAGACGGACGTGGAGGTCGACGTGCAGGACGCTGAGGAGGCTGTGATCGCGGCAGATGTTGCGCGCGAGGCGGAGCATCTGGTGGTGGACGCGGTGGTGCCGCAGCAGGTCCCCGAGGCTGTGCCTGCAGTGCCGGCCGTGTGTGCTGACCCGCAGCCGGAGTTGGAGATGGTGCCGGAGCCAGCGTCAGACTCCGTGCGCACACTGCAGCGGATGGGCTTCGAGATGACGGACGCGCTGCGTGCACTCCTGTGGAGGCACAACGGGGATGTTCCACGCGTGCTGGAGGAACTGCTGTAAGACGGCAACGCCGACAAGCGCCAGCATCACCTGGCCGCATGCCTCTTGCCCTTCTGTTGAGACGCAACGACACAACGAACCATCGACCTGACGCAACCCTGTGAAGCCCTTCTTCCCTCTTTCTTCCCCCTCCCGCGTCACAACACAGGTACATCAGACCTCGGAATCTGCCTGTATCCAGAGTGAAGGGACGCCCTATGACGAGTGTGTGCCTGCCTCACTGCTCTCGACTTAACTAACCACACCCCCCCCCCCCTTCCCCCCCCCCAGCCTGATGCGGCTCTTCCTTTCTATCTCTGATTCGCACCCAATCGGGCTACGGGTTGCACAACGCAATGTCTGGGTCCGCCGCTTGCTGTCTCTTGCTGTTTTGCCCTTCTCCCCACAGGCACCTTTCGTCCGCCACAGACCTCTAGCTGTACAGCTTGCCCATTCGCTTACATGCCCCCCCACTCTCTGTTGCAGCAGAACCTCTGCAGATCCTCGCCCCACCCGTTACATCTTCATATCTGTTCAGTTGACTGTGCGTCATATGCGCCTCGGCCTGTGATGTGCGCGGTGTGCCTATCTATCACTGCACCGCCCCTCTGGCCTACACCAAGTTACGACTGATCCTCGCCTGTGGGGAACCACAGATCGCTTAAAAACTACGCCATGGAGCTACACCCCCGCCCCACCCCACCCTCCACCACCTGCACCACCCCACACCTTGTGTTTCCCGCTCCGACTCCGGGCAGGATGACTGGATTACAATGTCATTCATGAGACACTAAACGCCCTTCGGAGATGTGTGTTCACTGCACCGACAGCAGCAGGTATATCGCAAAGCGGGGGAATGTGCCCTGCTTCGCGGGGCCCAGCTTGTTTGAGACATCCTCAGCAGAAGACAGCCACAAAAAACAGGCTTCACAGGACGGGCCTCCGTCTTCTTCGAGATCAGTGATTCGCCTCACCTTTCCCACATTCCAGCACACCCCGCCATAACGCACACATAACGCACAGGGTGGAGCCCCTCCCCCCTCCCACCCCCACCCCCCACCCTCTGTGGGCCCGGCTTCAGAAGGGTGTTCCGTGGGGTGGTGCAGTAGAGCGAGGGGGGGGGGGTGGTGGCGGGGTAGAATTTTTTTACACCCCCAGGAGGGGGAACACGCCCACCCCCTCCCCCCCACCGCCCCCCCCCCCCCCGCGGGTGGGGTGGAGTGGGGTGGGGTATTGTTTTGTAGACAATGTTGGAGCGATGGGTGGCCTCCGTGTTCACGACGTACCTCGGGAGGTATATCAAGAACCTGGACAAGCATGGGCTGCAGGTCAGCATGTGGAACGGGGAGGTTGTCCTGCACGATTTGGAGCTCTCGCCTGAGGCGCTGATCGACCTCGACCTTCCGGTTATCATCGACAGGGGTGTTATCGGGCAGCTCCGGATTGAGATCCCTTGGAAGAACTTCTACACAAAAACGTGCAAAATTGAGGTGACTGACGTGCAGATTGCCGTCCTCCCCATTAAATCAACCCCGTGGAATGAAGGGCTCGAGCGGAAGAAACGCCAGATGCGGAAGAAACACCAGCTGATCGTCTTCGAGTCGGGGCGGCGTGAAAAGGATGTTGACCCAGTCGCCGCAGAAGACCCCGCCTCGCAGAGCGAGGAGAGCGACTCCTTCGGGGCACGCATCGCGCGGCACATCATCTCCACCCTCGAGGTTTCGCTGAAGAGGGTTGTGCTCCGGTATGAAGATGCCTGCACCGACCCCCGCAGGCCTGTGGCCTGGACTATCAAGTTTGACGAGCTCAGCGTGGTTCCCGATCCCGAGAAGCGATGCGCAGCGGATTCAGACGATCCCAACGCATCCCGCCCCAGCAGCGGGCGGCAGTACCGCCTCGGGACCCTGGAGGGTCTCTCCTTCTCGATTGATCACCTGCCTGTCGCGCCGCGGCTGACGGGTCCCAGCAAGGTGGGGAACACCGCGAAGTGGTGTGAGGTGATGTCAGCCAGCGCAGCCGTGTCGTCGCAGCTCTGCACCCCGGAGCCTGTCGGGGTGACCATCCATGTGTCGTCGCAGCCGAGCGCGATCCTCGATCTGACTGTTCCGAAGAACACCGTGGAGGCGCAGGTCAGGAGCTTGCACATCCGGCTGAAGCGGTGGCAGTACGACAGCATCAACCGGACAGCCCGATATGTTGCCGACTTCCGCACCCTGGATAAATTCCGCCAGTTCAGACCGCAGGCAACCCCGCGTGAAAATGCCAAGGAGTGGTGGACCTTTGCCTTCCGCTGCGTCCAGCTTGTCGGGCGGGACACCCGAACCCGCACCCGGATCTGCTGGGATCGCCTCAAGAGGCGAAATGCGAACAAAGGCAGGTACATAGAGCTCTACAAAAGGACACAGAGCGCCCGGTGGCACCGCGCCAACACGCCTGACGAGACGAAGGAGTTGGAGGAGCTTGAGGAGATGCTCGAGGTGGAGGCCATAATCTACTTCAGGCGAACAGCGTACTTCCAGCTTAGGGTGGAGCGTGCGGAGCGGGCAGACCGGGAGGAGGAGCCGAAGAAGCCGGAGGCGGCTGCCGGCGGGGTGTGGGGGTGGCTGGGGTGGTCCGGCGCCTCAGAGGTGCAAGGTGCGGAGGAGGAGGATAAGGAGACGAAGGCGATGTGGGAGCTGCTGTCTTCGGAGCACCTCACGCGGGAGCAGCGCAAGATACTCCACGAGGAGCTGGGTGTCCACGACGAGGGGCCTGCAGCTGATGCGGCGAATCAGGACATCCCTCTGTCGTATGTGCAGACGCATATCAGGGTGTCCATCCAGAGCAGCCTTGTGCAGATGTGTGAGAATTCCGACCCACCGAAAAGCGCATCAAGCATGCTCGACTGCCTCTCGCTGGAGTACGACAAGGCACAGTCGAAGGAATTGGGGAGGATGGCAGCGACGGATCTGGTGACGATGTCCACAGCAGATCTGACAGGGTTTGGGATCAGCGACACGGTGGCGCTGCATAACTACCGGTGTGTCTTTGGGTTGGCGGCCCCGGCCGCCGTCGCGCCGAGCACCGCGTTTGCCAGCGTGCAGCTGACAGGCCTGACCTGCCAATACTCCCAGATGGCTTCCTCCTGGAAGATCGTGACAGGCCTGAAGGACATCGACCTGGCCTCCACAGCGCTCTCAGGCTCGCAGTACTCCTCGCTGCTCCGTAGGGTCTCCCGGTCCTCCAACCTGCTCCTCGCAGAGATCACCGAGACGTCGCACCCCGCGAAGGCACACACCACCTCCTCCTCCTCCACCACGGCCCCCCCGGGTTCTTCTTCTTCTTCTTCTTCCGCACATTTTGCACCGAAAACAACAACTTACAGCGTGTTTGTCCACCTGAGCCCGATGGACTGTGTGGTGGATGTGGTGTGGCTCCAGACAGTCTGTGCCTTCTGGGGGGTGGGTGTCTATGGGAGCTGTGCGGAGCTGGAGGTACTTGGCGAAGGGGACGAGGACGCCACTACCGCAACCGCCTCACCCGACAGCGCCAACCCCGGGGCAGCCACGCCGCAGCAGGGGCCGAAGAAGCCCACTCCACCACGCCCTGCCGAGGAGAACCCCTTGACTGCGCTGAAGATGTCACTCGAGAGGCAGAGCGAGCTGCAGGTTTCGGTGCTGCTGGAGCAGCCGTGCCTCATCGTGCCCTCCAACTGCCAGGAGATCGACTCCGTTGCCCTCGTCGTGCTCGCGGAGACCGTGACGGTGCAGAGCAACCCTGGGCCCTCCTCGGGTCGAGAGGCGCGGATCCGGGAGGCGAGCGCGCAGCTCACCAACGGGTCTGGCGGGACAGTGCGTGTGACAGACCCCTCGGAGGTGCCTGTGCTCCGCCAGGCGGACTACTACACCCACTATATTGTGAAGAGTGAGTATGGGAGGATTCTCGCGACGACAACCCGGGACTGGCTGGAGATTGCCTCGATGGAATCATCACGGGAGTATATTGTGGATCAGTGCCTCACGTCGGGTGCCCAGGGGGGCACCGCGTCGTCGTTTGCGACGACATTCGCGTCGAATCTGGGGGCGACCTCCACAACCCTGCAGCTGGGGAAGCAGCCGGCGGTGGCGCCGCTTGTCACGGAGACTGGCGTGGAGATCACAGCGGGTGTTTCTCTCGTGCCGAAGATCGCGGCGTTGCCCCGCATGGAGCTTGCGGGGGGGCTGCCCAGCTTCAAGATGACTCTCAACCGGGCGAAGGTTGTGACGCTGGAGAGGGCGCTAACCAACATCCAGGACTTTGCAGGGAATGTCACAGGGAGGGGCCGGGTCGGCGTGATCCGCCCAGAAAGCGAGGATCTCAGCGACCTGTCGTGCTCCACCTTCGCCCAGGTCCTGGGCCCGATGGAGACATCTGAGATGGACTGGGGCGCAACCCACTCCAAGAGATATGTCGAGCTGGACGCCTCCGTTGCCCACCTGCGTGTGTATGAGGAGGAGCGCGCGTCACGCATCGCGACTCTAATCGACCTCTCCACACGCGAGTTCTCCGTAGAGGAGCCCCACAACGCGCTGATTGTGAACATCAACTCAAAGGAGTCGCTGTGGCTGCAGCTCCCCTCATCCTCGATGCACCAGAGATGGCTCAAAACGCTCAACCAGATCAAGCTCTGCGGCGCCGCAGGCTCCGGCGGGACCCCCGGCACCGCCTCTCAACAGCCACCCCCACCCCCTCCGGCGGGCGCCCCAGCAGAGGTGCCCCAGCAGCAGCGCCAAGAGTGGGTCTCTCTGGACATCTCGCTGGGCGACCTGAAGATCGCCTTTGAGGAGGGGGAGCTTGGGGAGTCTGCCGGTGATGCCCCCAGCGGAGCTCCGTCAACGCCGTCGGCGTCATCCCCGCTTGATGCAAGCCTGGGGGGTGCCAGCGTGTCGGGAGACTGCCTCGCGACACGCCCCGCCGCAAGCGAGTGGACTCTAATGAACTGTCGTGTCGCCCTCACCGTGACGGGGCATGACTCCCGCTTTGAAATCCTCGCCACCTCCCTGGTTGCGGTGGACTGCAAGACGGGGCAGCAGGCGGTGCCTGCAGGAGGGGCATCTCCCGGCGGGGCAACCCTCGGGGAGCTGGGCAGCGCCTCCGCGACTTGGATGACGCTTCCGAGCTTCACCCTCCTCAACCTCCCGACGACAGAGCAGAGGCAGATCCTTTGGAGCAACGAGGGGGACCCCGGGTTTTCCTTCTGGCTGCTCACCTTCCTTCCAAGCTCGGTTTATTTCGACCCCAGGAAGCCGACCGAGGCTCTGATGCAGATGGGGGTGTATGCGAAAAACCTCGGGGTGATACTCTCCCCTGCGCTGTGTGAGTCCCTCGAGATGTTCTGGGATGTGATCAACATCTTCATGTCGATGGCGGGGAATACGAGGTATTTCACAGCACGGAATGGGTCCGGCGCGACGTTGGACCACCCCCCGGAGCTCCCCCGCCCCTTCGACCACAAGCAGAACATGCGGTTCTCCTTCGAGGTGGAGGGGGAGATGGAGCTGGCCTGCCTCCGGCCGAACTCCGACGCGTTCGTCAACATCTCTGGCGAGGACTTCTTCCTGCAGTTCTTCGACACGCCGTATGGGTTTGCTTTGGACGGACACCTCTACAAGCCTGCGATTGAAGACCAGACCCCCTTCGGAGGTGGGACTGTCCCTCCTACGTCAGCAGGGGGGAGAGAAGCGGGTTCAGAGGGGAGTGGAGACCCCGATGCGAGCATGCTGCTTCGGGAAACGACAGATGCGGTTCTGTCATCCCTCGCGGAGAACTCCAGAGGCGAGAAGGCGAAGAAGTGGTCGAAGTTCCTGACGCATGTCGACGAATCGTCGCGGCTCAACTTTGAATATATCGCTCTCTCCAACAGGGGTGCCCTGAAGGGGGACGTCACTCCGGAGAGACCCACATTCTACAACGGAGTCTCCTTCACCCACCAGCTGAAGATGAACATTATCCACTGCGAAGTTGCCTATTTCCAGACATTCTTCTGGTCCCTCCTGGAATACCTCGGGGCTGGGCTGTGTTCCCGACTCGCGTTTCTCTCATGGAGGCCGGTCTTCACCGAGGAGCACGTAAGGAATGGGGAGGCGACGTTTGTTGCTCCTTACGACACGCATGACCCGTCGAAGGCTCCAGAGCAGCCTTATTTAGACCTGATGAAATTTCTCATTGAAATCACAGACTGCACCCTCAACCTTCCTCCCTCGAGAGAGAGCGAGCTGGGTGTTCTGAAGGGGAATGTGAAGGACATCGGGGTGTCTAACGAGCTGGAGAAAACCGATTCAGGCGAGGTGCTGCTGCACACCGTTGTGGCGATCAACGGGTTTAAGATGGAGGCTCCGATGGAGATGTGGGATGAGCTTGCAACGCCATTCCTCTTCAGGGACCCCGTGGAGATGAACCTCATCACGACAAACGCGATGGTCGACCCATGCCTGAGGCACCCAACCACGAAGATCACGCTGGAGATGCCACGCCACTCCGTGATGTACCTCACGGAGAATGTCTACTGCGCCTTCCTCTTCTGGATGACGAATTCTCTGATGGAGCCCTACCAAGCTTACCACGTCCCGACACCCCCGGGTCCTCCAGCCTATGTCAAACGGATAGAGAAGAAGAGGATGTGCAACTTCGCCTACGACTTTCTCTTCGAATCTCTGGAGCTGACCTGGCTGAAGAAGACCGTTCCGGCATATACCCTTTACACATCCATGTCGATGGGGCTCCGCTGGTTCACCAACACCGACTTTGAGAATGACGTTGACATCCGATCCCTCCTCCTCCGGACAGGCGTCGCGCCTGCCGCCGCGCCACACCCTACCGCATCGGGTGACGCGGGGGACGACACCACGCCGAACCTCAGCCAGACCTTCTCCCCCTCTAAGGATAAGGCGGTTGTGCTCCGCCTGGGCGACACCGGGTCTCTCAAAACCGACATCAGCTGGGTCACGCCTGACGACCGCGACGCCGATATCGCCGCAGAAGAGGCGATGCTCCTCAGCGACACCCAGGGGGGTGACCCCACGTCACCAAAACCCACCACCTCTGAGGCGTGTGCCGAGGTGGAGGGGAAGAAGGAGCCACGCCGTAGGGAGCAGACTCTGAAGTATACCCTGGATACAGACCTGTTTCTGAAGCTCGACCCGGCGGCGCTGATCGATCTGACGGATTCCCTGATGGGGCACCGGGCCTGCCGCAGCGGGGGGTATATCATGCTGGGGTACGTCAAGCCGGAGTCGGGTTGGCCCGCGCCTGGGGAGGCGTTCCCCGCCTTCCCACCGCAGACGCAGATTGTGAGGCATATCGTCGACATGGAGTCCGTCACGGTGACCATCCCCGATGCGGCTGTGATGCGGATGTCGCTGCACCTCGCCTACCGCCTCCACCCCGACCTGGAGAGCGCTGTCGAGCTCCAGATACCCTCCCTCAGCATGTTCGACGCTGCCAAGACGGAGGTTGTGTCGACAGAGCCCGGAGACACCGCTCTCTCTCTCTCTGTCTTCCGCGATGGGAAGGGCCCCGCATTTGCCGAGATGCTCACCCAGGTGACCCACGAGGAGGCGGCGGCGGCGGTGGCGACGCCGCCCCCTTGGGGCAGGGTGGTGTCCCGCATCGGGCAGGTCAAGGTGGTGGCGACTGTGGGCTGCTTCGCGGCCCTCCACACCTGGTCCAGCGGGAGCGACTACCAGCTGCTGGTGAACCTCTGGGCTGCCACGCCGCAGCACCGCATCGACTCCCTGCAGGAGTTCCGCAACAAATCGAAGCGGGGGGGCGCACCCACCCCCGCGCCACCACCACCTGCTGCTGCGCAGCAGCAGCAACAGCTCGCAGGGAAGGCGTCACCAGCCACGCCTGGTCCACCCTCGCCCCCCACAGCGTCCCTCCCTGTGTTGGACCTCATGTGGTGCTCCCCAAAGCTGTCCGTCCTCTGCATGAACAACAAGCGCATCGGATTTGTCGTCGACTTCGGCACCCTGCATGTCCGGAGCAGCCGCGGCGCCACCTCGCCCCTCCACAGCCTCGGCGCAGCCGTGGCGGCATCCGCAGCGGAGGAGGAGTCGGGCGGCGGGGCTGCTGCGGCAGGGGGCCTGCCCCTCGGAGAGGGGGAGCTGGTCGTTGGGGAGCTGGAGGGGTTTGCCGTGCAGAGCGTCTGCACGGAGGGGTATGTGCTGGCACCCCTGAAGGCGGAGATTGCGGTGAGGAGGCAGGGGCTCCAGCTAACCGGGGGGAGGGGCGCGGTGGTGCGGCAGGTCGGGGTGGTGCACACCGAGGAGATTGTTTCGTATCTCGATTTTTACGACGTCCGCACCATCGCTGCTGTCGCGTATGACTACTCCGCGGCGTTAACGGCTGCCCCGGGGGTGAAGCGGCAGGAGGCAATGTCCTCAGCAGCAGCGAGAAAGGCCGCAACCCGAATGGAGGCCGAGAGCAGCAGCAGCAGTGCACACCACGCGAAGCAGCTCCAACACGACGCGGGAGGGGAGGGCGGGTGTGTCGATACCACGGTGTTCTCCCTGTCGGTTCCCCTGCTGTCCTTCGTCTTCTCCAGCGGGGAGGCGGTGCGCGGAGGCGGGGTAGGGGGGCCTGGGGGCAAGGCTGCGGAGCAGCACCCCCACGGGTCCTCCCGTGAGCTTGTGGTGGGGGAGGTGTCGCAGGACCTGCCGCTCCCATCCCTGAAGGAGCCCGATGTTGACTCCACCATAAGCCTCACCGGGATTGTGGCGAAATACAGCGCTGACTCCGATGGGGGGACCTCGTCTGAAGCCACCCTGGAGAAGTTCAGCGTTGTCTCAGCGAGTGTTGGAAACCTCATTCAAGTCGACCTCCTCGCGATGAAACACGCCGCAGGCGAGGCTCCTGGGTGTGTCGAGTCGCAGGAGCTGGAAGTGACCTCCAACGAGATCAAGGTGTTGGTGGTGCCCCAGATCTACTTCGGGATGATGAATTTTGTCTACCTCCCCTACGCCGCTGCGACGATGCCCGACACCTACGCCAGCCAGGATGTCCTGGAGGTGGAGAACGACTTCGACCTCCACAGCGACATGGTGCTGAACAGAGACAAGATGCTCCACATCTCCGGGAAATACAAAAACTTTATCAAGCTGACGGGGAACCTCCACGAGCTCCACCTCATCGGAGACAGGCCTCTGATCAGGCTCGACGCAGGTGTGACCCTCATGGTGGTGAGCACCAAACTCTACCTCTACAACAAGGAGCTGACGGACTATGTGGACGCTGAGGATGGCGCGTATGTCTTTGCCCCTGCAAACCGGAATGAGATAGACAAGGGCGTCCCCCCGATCCCCGCATGGAGCGTGAGGGAGAGCGGAAACCAGGTGCGGACGAACCGGATGAAGGTCTCCACGAGATTCGACCTGTCGGTTCACATCCCCGAGGGGCAGGACAGGCCTGCGCGTGGCGTGGGCCTGCAGTGCTCTGCCGGGGGGACCTACCAATCTCAGACGGTGTCGCGTGGGGAGGCTGTCCTCGAGAGCACGGAGGATGCGTCGTTCTCTATCCGAAACTTCTCCATCCGCCCGCGCACCGCAGGGGGTGTTGCCACGCGGCTCGGCTTGGGGGGGAGCAGGTCACAGCAGAAGAAGCCGATGAAGCCTACCTCGGGGCTCAACGCATCGCTCAATGCTAGTGTGAAAAGCCACAGCTCATCTCTCGGGAACTCGACCCGCATGCTTCCGGGTGAGGTGTTTGATGACCCAGAGCCTGTCGGGCCGGAGGCGGCGCACATCCTCGAGCCTGTTGACGAGATTTCCATCCGGGTTGAGTCGGGCGACACCGAGCTCCACACAGGCGAGTTCCACTTCCGCCTGTCCTCAGAGGACACAGCCCTTCTGATGCGTGCCGCCAACTCGTTGGAGGCATCTCTCGCGGTAATCCGGACGCAGGCAAAGCTTAAGATTGAAAGAGCTGATGAAGATCTTATCCAAGATGCCATTGTGAAGGCGCAGCAGGAGGTGTCCTTTGCCCCAGGCCTGTCGAAGGGTGGTGGCGATGCGGAGGGTGGGGGGGCCGTGAAGACCGCCTCCGCAAAGTTTGGGACAATCGATGTGCTCGTGGTGGAGGATTCGTCGGGTTTCGACATACCGCTCTTCTTCGTGCAGCTGAAATACCTCGAGGCGAAGTCGCAGACCTGCAGGGATTTCCAGTCGCACCATCTGGAGAAGGCGCTCTTCCACATCGACTACTACAACCTGGAGAGCTGTGAGTGGCAGAACATGGTGTCGAGGCCTATCCAGGTGCAGGGGAGGCACTCTGTGACAGGCCCTCATAAGAAGGAGTTGAGCATCAACATATCGTGGGTGAATCTGCTGATCACACCGCAGGTGATTAAGACGTTGGCGGATGCGCAGAAGTTTGGAGCAGCGTTCGGCGACCCCAGTGGGTCTGGGAGCCCCAAGAAGCGTGACAAGGAGAAGCTCATCCGGGAGGCGAAGGCAAAGCAAAGCGCTTCTGGCGGGGGGGGAAGCGGTGCGGCTTCCGGAAGTGCCGATGCCGATGCGTCTAAAACCTCAACCCAGTTCCGCATGTATGAGGTGACGAATCAGACGGGTTACAGCCTCGATGTGTATTACCAAGCTGATGGGAGCCTGTCGAAGCTGCCGAACCGTTCGAAGGTTGACTTCAACTTTGGGGAGAAGTATGGAAAGGAGGTGATGCACTACGTCCCCATTGCGATAGAGGGCGAGGAGCGGCAGGTCATCGATGTGGGTCGGGTCGGGACAACCGATTTCAAGCTCTTCAAAAACGGGCAGGCTGTGAAGCTGTTCTGCGCCGTGGAGCTGACGGCAATCGGGAGGAAGAAGGTCTTCCTCAGCAGCAGCGTCACACTTGTCAACGACACCCCTGTGCCTGTCGAGCTGCGCCTGACCTCCGGAGACCTGATGGCACACCCCAGCGAGCGTGTCAGCATACCTCATGCCGACCTCAACACCAGCTTCATGTCGATCATGCCGAAGGATCTCGCAAAGGGGTTTCTCTACACGCCTTCTCTGCTGGGGCTGCACTACGGATCCTTCCACAAGCTGTATAAGGAGGTGTTTGTGCTCCGGTCGACCCCAATCCTCCCCGAAGCCACCATCACCGCTCTGGAGAAGAATGCAGCGGCGCTCCCTCCGAACTTCACCTGCTTCTGCCAGATCTCGACGGATCTCAGCATGGGCAATACCACGGTCACCCTGTTCCCGGTGTTCTCTCTGCAGAACCTCACTGGGCTGCCTTTCAAATACAACCTCGTCTGCCAGGATGCGGTTCATTCGAAGGACAAAAGGAATGTGATCAAGCGGATTTTCAAAAACTCCAAAAAGGGCGACGACCTGGAGAGCGTCGCGTCGGGTGAGGTGGCGACGGACGGGATGGTCCACTTCACCCAGGCGGACCCATCCGCCGCGATGTTCCTCGACCTCCGTGTTGTGCAGCCCACAGGGGAGTGCATGGAGAGGGATGTGAAGAAGCACCCCATGCCCTTCTGCGTCCGCAACCCTGCGAAGAACCACCAGGGGAGGGTCAGCAACATCGTCCTCAGCGACGCCAACGGCAGAAGCCTCTACCTGCAGCTGGAGTTCTCCGCGAGGATGGTGAAGGTGAGCTGCCCACTCTGGATTATCAACCAGACGACATTCTACCTCGAGCTTGCGCTGCACAATCCTATGAAGTCTGACAGCAGCGCTGCGCCGCTCTCCGCAGGCCAATGCCCTGGCGATGGCATCAAGCCCGGGAGGCAGCCCTTCCTGATTGCGCCTGAAAATCCAGAAAAGGATATTGTCGGCCATCTCTACTGTCGTATCTTGGTGGGCGGGTCGCAGCCGCAGTGGAGCAGTAAGATAGACATCTCGAATGTCGGGAGTGTTGGCACCATAGAGTGTCCGGAGAGGACAGCAGCCCTGCCGAAGACGATTGCCTTCAGCGTGGAGTTCCCCTGGGGTCATGTCGAGACGCGGACCAGGGTGGTTCGGTTCACACCCCGGTGGATCGTCATCAACAGGACAGTCAAGCCGCTCTACATCAGGCATGAAGTGAAGGGGGCAGGTGTTCCCGGAAAGCCACGTCCCTTCTCAGGGTTTGTCGTGCATTCGCAGGACGCGCATCAGGAGTATGAGGGGGGGCTGTCCGACAACCTGATTGCCGTGAAGCTGCATGCCGCGGACCCGGAGAAGACAAAGGATGCGCTGTTCTGCAAGCCGTTTCTCATCGACAAGATGGGGGAGACGGATGTAAATCTGAAGTATTTTGTCCCGTCGAAGGACCACACGGAGTGGAGGCGGCAGCAAAGCAGCATCATGACCTACACCACCGGAGGCACACAGCAGCCCGCGAGCAACCTCTTTGGAGAGCTCGCTGGGGATGTGAATGACAACACCGTGACTGCGGGGCAGTTTGTCGAGGAGTTTGACGTCATCCGCGTTGCGATATTCCGGAAGGCGAGCATTGTCTATGTGACAGTCGACTCGCTTGTCCGCCCCCCATACCTCATTGAGAACCGGACAGATTTCTCTATCCTGGTGAAGCAGCTCGTCGACAAGCCGGACAAATCCTCCTCCTCCTCCACAGGAGCCAGCAGCAGCGCCACCGGAAAGGTGAAGGACAAGAAAGCCGCCCTCCGCTTTGCCCCCCTCACCACAAAGGCCTTCACATGGGAGAGCCCCGAGAGGAGCAAGGTGATGGACATCCGGATTGAGGTGGACGGGAAGGAGGTGGGGACGGCCCTCCTCGTCAACCTCGACCCGAAGAACAAGCAGAGCCGGGAGGCGACGATGCAGGAGCTGAAGCTCGGGGATAAGACGATCTACCTGCGGGTGAGGCACAGGCAGTCGACGACGCGGGTTTCCCTCACGATGGACTGCGAGATTGACAAGTGGTTCTCCTCTGCCCCAATCCAATACTCACACAAGCTCTGCGTCTCGGGTGTCTCGGTGATGCTCCAACAGACCCTGCAGAACGTTGTGACAGAGGTTGCCCACCTCTCCCTCCACGACCTCCGCGTCATCCGCAGGCGCGAGGAGAAGAAGGTGGTCTACTCTGTGAAGGTCCAGCAGATCCAGCTTGACGACCAGCGCGCCAAGGCGGACTTCCCCGTCGTGCTCTGCAACAAGATACCCCGCAGCTTTGACCCTTTCATCTCCGTCACGATAGAGCGCCTCATCGAAAGATCCTCCGCTGCAGTGCACATCCAGAACGGGCGTGCCACGTCACAGCCCCTGGATGTGAGGCTGCACGACAGGTTCCTCTACCAGGTCCTGCTGTTCTCCCGCACTGCGATGGGGAAGATCATCGATTCAGACAGGCAGGTTGCAAAGAAGTACTACACGTCGCCCGCGGTGGACACGCAGTTTGCAAAGGGTGACGGGGGACAGGATGGCTTCTCCACGCGGCCCCTCTTCCTGGAGAAGTTCACCATCGACGCGGTGAAGCTGAATGCGACGCTGGTCCGCAGCTCGCAGGACAGGGATAAGGACTTCTTCCGGCAGATGCTGGGGTACCTCGCGGTGTTCGTGAGAGGGTTTGAGGACAACCTCCTGGTGTGGCCCCAGGTGCAGATCGACAAACACTGCGACAGGGCCTGGCTTGTCGCCACGATGCTGAAGGACAAATACCTCTCCGAGACAACAGGGCAGCTGCTTCGCGTCGCTCCGGGCGTTGCCACGGTGCGTAACGTGGTGACGGATCTGCTGAAGACACTCCCCTCCAGCAAAGACGAGCCTGCCCTGCAGTACCAGACCCCCAGGAAGAGGGTGCAGGAGCCTGCCGGAGCTGTCTCCGGTGCGATGCTCGGCGTCACGACGAGCAAGGAGACCGTCACCACCCCGGGGGTCGCACCCTTCAACCCGAGCCGCGTCGTCCCGATCCCACAGGTGTCGTCCCCTGTTGCCCTGCCTCTCTCTGGCAGCAACTCCACCATCGGGGGGTCGGTCGGCGCCAGCACCCCCCCTCGGTCAGCACCGCGCGCGCTGCCTCCCGGGGTGGTCCCGCTGGGGTCGCAGTCGTCCATCCCTGTCCCTCTGTCGAGCCCGCCGAACCTGATCTCCACCGCATCCCCTATGGGCTTGTCTGCCGCTGGGAGTGTGCAGTCCACCACTGTGGCGGACAAGGCAGACAGGGAGAGCGTTGTGTCCAACACGTCGTCCTGCAAGGAGGTGCACCTGGTGCCTCTGGCGGAGCCGCATTCCTCTGGGTCGTTGCGTGGGGGTGTCGGGGCCAACGAGAATTATTTCGACGCGCGTATGGATGAGACGACCACCGTGCCCTTCCACGAGTCGAACTCTGCGATGATGACGAAGACACGGCAGGTGGCGGTGCTCGCCCTGAAGAAGAAGAGCTGGGAACGCTTCCACCCCTCGGGGGGGCGCACCACCTGGGAGGAGTTCGCACAGGCCTGCACCTGGGATGAGTTCCGCAAGCACACCACCGACACCGAGTTCAAGAGATATGCGCACCTCGCGGTAGACCACTACATCAGGCTGAACCTCGCAGAGCCCTCCTTCAAGGTCGAGAGGCAGCTGTGCCGCTGCACCGAGGTCGGGTCACTCCTGGCAGGTGCCGGAAGCCGTGGCCTTCAGCCCCCAACCTGCGCGGAGTCGCGCTCGATAGGCCTGAACTGGTATGAGTTTGCGCACCACACCTCCTGGGATGAGTTCCGGGGGAAGACGACCGACGAGGAGTTCCACCGCTATGCCCACTTTGCGCGCGACTGCCTGTTGGGCACGACAGAGCAGTTCCGCAAGCTCGACGTGAAGCAGGAGCTTGTCGCGATGTTCCAAATGTAAGGGGTGCGAGAGGGTGGGAGGGGGGGGGTAGCAGGGGGGAGGGGTGTCGGGGTGCTCGTTAACCTTGTTTCCACCACGGACTAGTCGCCCGGACGACTAGTCGGGACGACGGGTGAAATGACGACGGGTGAAACGACGGGTGGCACCCGTCGACTCGACGGGTGGCACCCGTCGGCACGACGGGTGAACCTGCTGAAACGACGGGTGTTCCAGCCATTTCCTGTTGATATGGGCCAATTTCCATTGAAAACTAGGAGAGTACCTTGCATGGCATCAGGTTATTTTTCACGCCGAACTATCTTCCCTGCACAGACCCACCCCCCCATTACTTTCCATTTACAATTCCTAGTTGGTGAAGGGGCTGCCCACCGGTGGACCACCAGGAGGGGGGTGAGCCATCCAGGTGGGCAGGGGGCCTGGGGGTGGGGCCTCAAAACAACTCCCTCCCACGACGTCACTCCGCTCTCGAGGACAAACAAAATCACCTACGTACCTGAACTGCCAAACACCCCCCCCCCTCACTTACGGGTGCGCGGATCTCATGTGCTCGTCGCGCTTTACAGTGGTTTTAAAGAGCTCGAAACAAACACAGCAACGCTTTTTCAGCACGCGCGAATGGTGACTGAGGTAGTGCTGGCTCAGTCCCTTCGGTTGTCCGTTTGCCGCACTCCTGGCATGTGACAGTGCAGGTCTGACACGGCGCGTTGTTTTGTGGCCGATGTGCAGCATCATAATGCGCAAACAGTGCTTCTCTCGTGTGGGCAACTTTGGAGCACACAATGCAGATATGCTGCTGCACAGGCACTGTACCGGATGGCGTTGGTTCTGGCACTTCTGGCACATCCTCGCTGTTGCCCCAGGATTTGGACTTGCAGATGCATGCGAGCAGCGTTGCCTTTGGAGTGGTGTTTTCCGGGTCGCCCAGAAATTGTTGGCCCCATCGCCCCCTTTTTGTGACGTGAGATCCAAGGCCGAGGGACTCGAGTCTCCGCTGCAGTGCTGCCGTTGCTCCCTTCCAACAAGCGTTCCTCGCAGTGACACGGCGGCAAAGCTTTATCGCGCCGAACTTCAGGAGGGTCGGTTGGTCCAGCAGGCCGCACCCCTTGCCTTTGGTCCTCTGCATTTCGAAGAGCAGCAGGTCCCGTTCGGCGGTCTGCTGCGATGTCACCCTCAGGGCATGGCGTTTGGAGACGCCATCCCCCCTCTCCAGTTCCTCGTCACTCAGGGCGAGGGGGTGTGCATCTTCTGGATCAAACCAGTGGCTCATCGAATATGGATATATGTAACACCACGCCCCTCGGATGTTCTCCCAGGTGACACCCACTCCAGGACAAACACAAGGATGTGCATTGCGATGAGCGAGAAGATGAACTCTTTCGCGCACTTTCCCTCCTGGTGGTACTTGATGGGGATGTCGTTGTAGCGGAAATGCACAAGCATTTCCATTACAATACAGAGTAGATGCTGCACCCCTTCGTCTTGGCAATGTTGAGTAAGCGACTCAGAACATCTCTGACCTGGTTTCCCGTCATGTTGGAACACGTTGAGCTGCCAAGGACAGCCTTCTGCACGGCAGGTCCATCAGGCAAGATCTCTGCGAGTATTGCGATGAACCCGTTTATGTCGTGCAGGGGGTGTGATCGTGTACGCTGTGGAGGTGAACACCCCTGCGTACAGGCTCTCAAACCCAGCTTCATGAAGTTCCTGGATGCTAGCCCTGTGGCAGGCGTGGAGCTGTTTCAACCAGTCATTTCGTGGTGTGGTACAAAACGCGCTCCTGTGCGAAGATGACCCCATCTTACTAAATGCCGACCACAGCTCAAGATGGTCCCCTGCTACCCTAAGCAGGCGAGCCGAAACATCACGTTCGCCTTTTCGAAAACCCCTCTCTGCACTCTTGCGATTTGCTTCAGGAAGTTGAACGTGAACCACGTTCTGTACTCATCCTTCTGCTAATCGGCAACTGTCACCAACCGTGTTGCGAAGGCACCGTCGAAAATTCCTACGGCCAGCCTGCTCTGCTGGGTCTTCTGTGCCTGTTTCTTCTCCGCCTCGTACAGCTTCACCATAGCTGCAGTGCCGCGGGGCAGGCGTCGGCCATCTCCTTGAGCCCTGTCGGGTGGTCCTTCCCGTTGCTCTTCCGGAGGCCCAACCCGACAAACTCGATGTCTGACCCGCTATTGACACGGGCAGCGTACATCGTGCGACCCTCCTTCGCGGTCGACTTGCTGATCACCCCACCCCCCAGCTTCTCATACTTTTTGTACAGGGCAAGACTGATGATGGGATCAGTCGACTTGATGGTAGTATCCGCCAGCTTGCCGAGAAGCTGCTTCAGGGCCATGTGGCTCAACCCATCAGCATCACGCTCGACAACATACGTGTTGATCCAAGCACGTACAAACACCGTCATGTCCACAGCGCTGGCGAGGGCCTGCGCTGCAGTACGCTTTGCCGCTGGCATTGATTGGTGTGGCTCGTCTGGGTGGCCTGGGTGGTGATGATGGTATCTTGGGGTATCTTGGCCTGGGTGGTGATGAGGGTACGGTATCTTGGAGACTGCCTTGTGGGTTGTGCAAGGGTTGGGGGCTGGGGCGAAAATTTGCCTGGCAGAAAAGTGATCACCTTCATGAAGTAGGTTGCTCTGTCAAACTGACACAGTTTGTCAGAGTCAAGATCCCTCGAACAATGAAAATCCACGAGAACAGCCGTCGCACATGCACTTGAGGCCCCATCACCAACTAGGAATTGTAAATGGAAAGTAATGGGGGGTGGGTCTGTGCAGGGAAGATAGTTCGGCGTGAAAAATAACCTGATGCCATGCAAGGTACTCCCCTAGTTTTCAATGGAAATTGGCCCATATCAACAGGAAATGGCTGGAACACCCGTCGTTTCAGCAGGTTCACCCGTCGTGCCGACGGGTGGCACCCGTCGACTCGACGGGTCCACCCGTCGAGTCGACGGGTGCCGCCTGTCGAGTTTTCACCCGTCGTCCCGACTAGTCGACCCCACCCGTCACTGCCCGACTAGTCCGTGGTGTCGTTGCGTGGGGGGGGGGGGGTAGGGCGGGTCGAAAGCCTGTCCCAAAGTGGTGCTTTTCGACATAGCAGCCGCGGCCCTCTATTTGACCTTCTGACCCCCCAGAACCCACCATACCCCGGTTTTTGGGCCCAATGAGTCCGATTTTCGGGTTCCCGAGCCCCGGAAAGTCGAATTTTGATGATGTCAAAATTTTGTTCCCTATACTGCACCTCAGGGTCACGCACAGGTTTACCAGTACACTGTCAGTCCATGTGCACGCCCACTTCCTCGACCTCCTCCACCCCTTCCTCCCCTGCATCATTAAGAACCTCCATAGGTGCCAATACCGCATCTTTTGACCCTCTTCTCACTCCAGCGTCGCACCAAAATACCGAACGCGAGCAGCCACTATCTCCTTCCCGTTTCTGCTTCTGTATACACTGCCAGATCGTGCAAAGATGCATACTGATGCATAGCGGGAACTGTCATCAACTTTCACAGTGTGCGGAACTTGGCTGCAAGGGACAGGCGGCACACCTGGCCACTACTCCGACACTGAGATGCTGGTCTGGCCAACGAACTCTTTGTAAGTTGAAAGGTCTCCTCCGTCGGGAGGGGGGTTTGCGAACCAACCCTCACGACTTGTTCATGGCTTGCTGAGCAAGGCGTGCAGGAGCAATGACTCTGATTATTCAGGACGTGCATTTGAAGCGCGCACTTCTTCTGTGTAATCGTTGTTGCGGGAGTTGCACTGTGTGCTTCCTCGACCCCCTTCCTCGTCTCATCGTATGGAGAACGCTTGACTGTCCCAAGCATATCCTTTGCAGCTTCTTTAACCAGCTCTGCGCACTCGTCGTTCCATAAGGCGCGTGCTGCACTGCAGCATAAATACCCGGACACTGTTCTGAGACCAGGGTCACAGGACCCTGGTCTTGAGCGCCCGGAAGTGACCCTTGATGACTAGATAGGGCGCACCTCTGTGCTGCAGCTGCGTACTCGCTGCGCTATTCACCTCGTTGACTGTCTGCATCCACAGGAGAAATGTTTCTCAGATAACAGCAGCAGTGGCAAGGTGTACCTGCCTTGTAAAAGAGAATCACCATTAGTGCATCACTGTCGGGTATGACGGCGTCCTCCCTGTTCCTGGCAGCTCCGAGTTCTGCCTTCCAGTGCAGCAGGCCGCCCAACGACTGTGTCAGATGGCAGTATTCGCTGCCATCTTCTCTCACTGCCCAAAGCATTGAGATACGACGTTATTTGTCGCGCGGATGAGCGGGTGCATCAGAAAATCACAGCCGCAGCATGGCGTGCGCTCGGACGTCCCAGGATGATAATGATTTTCCACGGTTTGCCCCCCGGGCGGGATCCCGGGCGGGCCCGGCCGGGTTCCGGGAAATTCCGGGATTCCCGGGATTTCCCGGCCGGGAATCCCGGGATTTCCCGGCCGGGATCCCGGGATGACCCCGGGATATCCCGGGGTCATCCCGGGACCCCCCCGGGGTCAGGTGTAGGTGGGTGGTAAGATGACTTGAGAGTTTTGCACATTGCATATTGCACGCTGCCGTTGCCCCCTTCCCCTTTGCGATCCACCCGATGTCATTAGTTTTTCACGGTTTGCCCCCGGGCGGGATCTCGGGCGGGCCCGGCCGGGAAATCCCGGGATGGCCCCGGGATATCCCGGGGTCATCCCGGGACCCAGTCGTGCCCTTGTGCTCCTCACTCACGACACCATCATCAGCAGGAGTGTGAGTGTGGAAGCGTCAACGCAAAAAGAAACCAAAGCAAGTGCCGAACAAAGCGCAGTGACACTTTTCGCTCAGTAATGCTGAAAAATGAGCCGCCTCACAATGTTGGTGACCCCTCCACCTCTTCCCAGCACAACTGGAGGGCCACCCACTCTGCGCAGTTTGCCGAAGCTAGTACCTGGCAATAACCCAGCGCGTTCACTCCATCGATCTGTACAAGAGGCAGCCCAGCCAGTGTCACAAGCCCAGGCCGAGGGGGGGTGACATTCTCTCGGAGTACCCGAGGGAACAGAGAGGTAACAGAGCGGGATATCCGTGGGATATCCCTCTCTGTTTCTCGCGTGTCTTCTGCAGGGTTCCACATTGGTGCAGGACATCCAACGGGAGAAGTAACATTCCGTGGAGGTTATCCCATAGGATATCCTCCCCAGGTTCTGGGAATCGAACCACCACCTATGTTGTCACGCAGGCTCCATGCGACAGTACCTCGCGGACAACCCAGAATCGGGCGCGGAGCACATCTCCCGACGGTGTTCCCCCGAGGGGAGCCTCGCCCGGGTGTACTTTGCACAGAGTATGGGCGCCCTGTTTGGGATGTCGACTGCCGCAACCAGATCCCAGGCACTGTGTCGACGACGCAGCACCTGAGCGGGTTTTGAACCCGAGACCGTCAATTCTCAGCAGGACCTCAGGGAGGGCGCCGACCCGGGCTTCCCCTCCCGGTGTCCTCGCCTCGAAGGGAGGGCGTTTGGTGTGTCGGCATGAGGTGGTGCAGAGGGCAACCCTCTGGAGTGCACTACACAGCGACGTGGTTCCTGATGGACACCGTGGTTGAGCAGCAATCTTGTTTCCTGCCACTTGTAATCCTGCCACTTGTCACTTGTGTGCTGCCTTCGTGTGTGCGCCTGTGCCTCCCTGTTCTGCATTTGGTTACCCTCACGGGTATCACGATACAGAGCAGTCCCCCCCCTCCTCCCCCCAAAAATCGTTCGCATCATCTTGGCGCCCATTCCTTCCACTTTCTGTGGATGTGTTTGGTATTTCCGAACGGAATTTTCCAGCGTCAAGACTGATACCTCGCCGTTTTCGAGTCAGTCACTTCCACCGCCGCTGCGATTTGCGTACCGGTAGTTGTGCAGAAATGCTAACATTTAATTTGCTCTGTGGAACCTGGACTGCACCTTCTGGGATGTGAGTCTGTAGATAGTTGGACAGTTGCGGTACCCATCTGTTAGAAAGCTGAAAGGAACCTTGTCGGGCGATCAAGGACGACTGAGGGTTCAGTTTGAGTTTAATGTGGTCCAAGGGTACAACAGACATCACTGCTTTGCAGATCCCTCTTGCTTGTCCCTCTGGTAACTTCCAACGGCTCAAACTCCTCGACTTCCTTGGGTGGGCATTTGCCATACCTGACGTAAAACAGTGATGCTTCGTGCTAGTGGTGAACCTGACGTTAGTAAAGGAAGGGTGCTGCGGCTGTCCACGAGGGGCTCTGATGCCTCCTCACGGTGCCTGGTTGGTCGGTTCAGGTGAAACAGAGCAAATTTAGTGTTAGGGGGATGCCTCTGGTCAAGGCCTTTTCACAAAAATTGACCCACGGCGCCGAGTTGGGTCGTTGGTTCCTGGTTGTAGCTCGGTCTACGCCAGGTTCCACACCCCGTCATCGCAAAACGTACGCATACACAGAGGCAAAACACAACAGCCTCTGTGGTACGGGAGCATGGCGGGAGGAAATTTTGCCTTTTGGTCAAATAGGCACCCTTTTGTAATCACTTGACCCGCAGGGTGGCTGAGTCTTATCAGACAGGCCGACCTACATGTTGATCAGTGGAACCACACAACCTGTTCAACCTGCCCCCGGGGTGGCTGAGTCCACCCCTGCCGTAGCGTAAGATAAGCCTACGTCGACCCTCGTCGTCCTCTTCGTCGTCCTAGGACTGTGGAGTTCAGCAACCAGGAGGAGGATGCGGAACTGCTGTGAGCTGCACACTCTCTTGACACACCTGCACGTATCTGCGTTACACTCGTGGTAACCCCGAACCCTGTATTTATACAGGAGACTTCCATCTGGGACAGTTTCTGTTCCAGATGAGCTTTGACAGTGGTAGCCATCTTTGCTATGGAGCCATCGTCATTGCTATCGTCGTCACTCGGACCCATGAGCAGTGGATACAATTGGTGTGGAAGGAGAGGGTGCGGTTCTGGATCAGCAGGTCTGAATCTGAAACTGGGACTGAAAGCCATAGGTCTGAGATGACCTCGGTCCAAGCGACCTGAGACTGAGAACCCCCGGGATTCCCGGCCGGACCCCGGCCGGACCCGGCCGGGATTTCCCCGGGATCCCGGCCGGGATTTCAAAATCCCGGTCCCGGGCCCGGAATTTCCGGGCCCGGCCGGGGTTTCGGGATCCTGCCGGGGGGCAAACCGTGATTTTCTATCTGCCCGTGGCAGGCGTACGTGCCATGACCCTGAGGTGCAGTATAGGGGACAAAATTTTGACATCATCAAAATTCGACTTTCCGGGGCTCGGGAACCCGAAAATCGGACTCATTGGGCCCAAAACCGTATCGGATACGTATCACGTATCGCCCCCGCCAAAAATGTGCTCTGAAACGCGTATCATGCCAACTTAGCCCTAGGGGGGGGGGGGGTCTTCAAGTCTCCGCGTGTGGCTCCCCCTTTCGCCTGGCCTGCAGTGTAGGGCACTGGAGGAAGGCGCAAATCATCGTGTTTGGCGTCAACGGGAGAGTTTGTGCTGCCAATGGGTTCTCTGCACCATATTTTTAACCCGGGGATGTTTTTTTTGGCGACACACACAAACGCCTTGAGACTATCCCACCCCCCACCCTCTGCCTTGCCAGTACATTCATTCGCCCCCCTCCCCTCTTCTGCAGATTAACACCCTCACCCCCTGCCTCCCCCGGGTTTGCACCACCAAACACACACCGCCCCCCGTCCGCCGGATGGATTTTTTTTTCTCCGGGTCAGCAAAAAGATATATAGACAGCTTCAGGGTTAAGGAAACCCTTTCTGTTTCAGCTGTTTCCCTGAGCCAGTGAAGAAAACGGGGGAGGCCAGTATTTTTTTCTCAGAATGGTCGTAGATGGGTTCGGGTTCGGAGAGAGGGTTGTCAGAAGGGTGGAGGAGGGGGGGGGGGGGCGGGATGGGGAGAGAGAATACGCACTCGGGGCTGGAACTGACCGCCACTGCGGCACTGTTTCTTGAATCTTCTGTGGGTTTGGGCGGCAGTTTTTCAGGTCCGACGCAGCCCCTCCTAGCTCCCTCCCCCCCTTCCTCCCCCCCCCGCCCCGACTCTGAAAATGGTGATTCGCTCAAGAAGACCCCACCTTACCCACCCTCCCCAACCAAATCAATCAACCATCGAAGTGTACCCTGCCCTGCGATCGTGTACAAAGGGAGGTAAATCGTAACATGCTCTCCGATGGGCGGGCCCTCTTCGCGGCAACATATCAAAACGTGTGAGGAGGGTGACGCACGAGTGACAGTGAACTCCATTCTCCGGGTGTGTGTTTGGGGGTGGGGGCAGGTGGGGGAGCGGTGGCCTTGTGGTATCCTATCGTGGGTATTTCCTTTTGCCCGTGCCCATTATTTTTTACGTGTCCTTTATTACGTGTGCCCAATTTAAAAGTGTGAACCGGCAAAGCGTGCCGAGGGCTCGTCAAATGTGCAGTTTCTTGAGGTGCGTCTGTGTGTGTGTGTGGGTGGGTGGGTGAGCCTGCAGTGAACCACCAGAGAGGCGATTCGCACCCACCACTAAACAAAGAGTTGAACGCGTGCAGAGAGGGCTGGTGGGGGGTGGGGGTGGGAGGAGGGAAGGCACTGTTCTAAATCTGTTGTATTCTTGCTGTATGATTGGCGCGGGCAAAACAAATGGTGGGGATGTTCCGGTTTGAGCGCTCGGGTCTTGAAACGATCGCACAGCATTGTAGGTAAAGAGTTGGGATGGGGGTGAGAGAGAAAGAGAGAGAGAGAGAGAGGCACCTCTCGCGTGTCATTTTGCTTTGGCTGGCGCTTGTGTTCGCTGGTGCTTCATGAGGGTGCGGCACACCAGCGGCACTCTAGTATTTTGAAAGGGAGAAGTGTGACGGAGAAGGCGTAGGTGCGACAAGCAAGAACGAAGCGCGGCAAAAAAAAAAAGTAACAATGGCCGTGAGCTCTTCATGCTTTGAAAGTTTGGATGAGACTTCCCAACCCATCTTCTTATTATTGGCGTCCCGCTCGCTGCCCCCACCGCGCGGCGGTTTTGCAGGCTCACCTCCCTCCCCACACCGCCCCAACACAACACAGCCCCAAACAAAACGGCCGGCACAGCTCGCGCTAAAAAAAAGTATTTGACCCGCTTCTTCGGCAGGCAATCTCTCCCCGAAAACAAAACCCGCTGAGCGGCTCGACTGTTTCTGGGTGTTCTCGCGATCCACGTCACCCCTTTCTGATTTGCAGACGCAAATCAGAAAGTTTTTACGTAACAAAATCCCCCCGCCACCACCCACCACTACTCCCCAAGGCTGGCCACCCCCCCGTAACCCCACTGCACCCCCTCAGGGGAGGGCGTGCGTCTTGCTGGGCGCACACTACCACAACAGCAGTCATGGCACGCCACCACGACCACCAGACGAAGGTGGTTCTCTTCAGCAAACACCCCACCCCCGGGAAGGCCAAGACCAGGCTCATCCCTGCCCTCGGCCCTGATGGGGCAGCCTTCGCGCAGGTCGTCATGACGGAGAAGGTGCTGGGGGAGCTGTCCGACGCAGGCTTCCCTTCCGAGCTGTGGTATGCGGGGAAGCGGGGCGACATCGAAGGGTGGCTGGGGCGGCGGTTCCCTGGGCTGCACCTGGAGGAGCAGGTGTCGGGGGGGCTGGGCGAGCGGATCGCCGGGGCGTTTGACTCCGCGTTTGCCAGGGGGGCGTCGAAGGTCATCATCGTCGGCGCGGACATCCCCAGCCTCAGCAAAGACGACGTCCGCCGTGCAGCGGACGCACTCTCCATTGCAAACCCCATGGTCATCCAGCCAGCCACCGATGGTGGCTATGTCCTTGTCGGGCTGCATTGCTGCATCGCCTCCTCCACCAAGCCTCTCTTCTGCAGCGGAACAATCAACTGGGGCACCGAGACAGTCCTGGATGAGCAGAAGCAGGCCGCCTCAGCTGCATCCGTCTCCCTCAGTGTGATCGGCGAGCCCCGCGATGACGTGGATTATGTCGAGGACCTGCCGCACCTCCTGCGCTCAGAGGACCCTCCGATGAACGCGTCGCTTTTCTCCGCCCCGGCGATTGGCATCGTGTGCCCCATCCTCAACGAAGCGAGCAGCATCTCCAGGTGCATTATGCAGTGGCTTGGGGCTTCCACCAGGAAGCCGGTCCAGATTGTCCTGAGCGACGGGGGCAGCACCGATGGGACGCTCGACAGGATTGAGAACCTCAAGGCTGGCCTGCCGGAGGACGACCGGGGGAGGATCAAGGTGGTGGCATCCGCAAAGGGTCGTGGCGCGCAGTTCCACACGGGAGTTGAGGCGCTGTCGGGTGAGTGCGACATTGTCCTGATGGTGCACGCGGATACCACGCTTCCCGATGCGTATGACAGCACCGTCTGCGAGATCCTGAGGACTCCAGGGGTGGCGATGGGGGCGTTCCGGCTGGCGCTGGACTCCTCCACCGTTGGGACTGACATTGCGATGTACGGTGCTTATCTACGTTCTGTGTATATGGAGACGCCGTATGGCGACCAGGCTCTCTTCATGCTTCGGAGAACGCTGCGCAACTGTGGCGGGATCAGGGAGGACTTCCCCCTGCTTGAGGATCTCGAGCTCGTCGCGCGCGCCAGAAAGGTCGGCCGCATTGTGACGTGCGCCAAGCGTGTCCTCACCAGCGCCCGGCGGTATTCAAAGCATGGGGTTGTGAAGGTGACTGCCGCAAACCAGGTGGTGCTCGCTGCCTATGCCTTGGGTGTCCCGCCGCCAACCCTCTTTGCCTGGTACTACAAGGGAGTCCCTGGGTATTGGATCCCGTATGCGGTAGCAGGGGCGCTCATCGCCTTTTTGCTGTTCTGCTGTATCTGGTAGAGTTGCGGGGGGGGGGGGGTGAGCGGGTGTGCGCGGTTTTGTTAACGGGGCTCGGGGGTGGGGAGGGGGGGGGGGCGGTGGGGGTTCGGTGCGGTGGTTTGAGCCGAACCGGAAAAAAACAGAATCAAAATCAGAGAACACCCGCCCTGTTTGCAGGGTTGCAGTGCGCTGTCAACAAAGATCGGACTTATTTTTTTTCGAACTGCCATGATGTGCAAGTGTGTGCCCAACCAAATCTACTCCGGAAGAAGCCTCTAACAGCTGCTCGACAGGTTTCTGACGCGGAGTGGAAATGGAACAACCAGCGAGTTTCGGTGCAATGTATCCCAGTGTGTGTGGTGACCACGTTATGAGTGTAGAATCCGCAGAGTTTAGCCTGCGAATGTCAGCGTGTGTGTGCGTGTGTGTGTGTGTGTACCCCCGGAGGGAAAACCAGGACAGGGAGGGCTTTTGTCTAAAACGAGATGCAGGGACCCCTTCATCATTTTGTAGATGCCATGCAATGCCTTTTCGCGCGGACCCTGCGTGCAGTGCACCCATTTGGGGATCCCGCTGCCGACACGCAGGGAATGTGACACGCAAAGCTCTGCTAGCCATGCTACACAACAAGCCTTATCGATCGGCGAGATGGTTTGTAAGCTTGTGGAAGCGTTAGCAAATCAGGAGATATCACAGTAGGTAGAGAACGAACGGTAGGGCTGGGGGTGGGACCCACGCTTTTGGGAGGGTGGAGTTTGATCGCCTCTCGCCCCTACTTCGGGGAGCCTTCGCTCGGCGGTGACGGCGTTGCACATTTTTTAGAGGGCATTTTCGCGCCCTTTGTATTGTGAGGCAAAAAAAAAAAGGAACGATTGGTGCCCCTGATTTACCCCTTTTTCACTACGCACAAACTACGCAATCTGGGGGGGGGGGGGTCTCGCTTTTTGGTCCCCCCCCAGTTTTTTTTGGTCCCCCTTTCTGTGTGGCTACTGAGACAGGACTGGAGGCACTGCGCTGACCGAGCAAAAAATTATTGCCAGAACTCACTATACACCGTACGAAAGAACGCACGACATGTGGGGCGGGACTCCAGAAACACCTGGGCAAGGTTGCCCCATGCCCAGAAACACCTGAGAAGGAAGTGAGTTCCAGGAGCCGCGTAGAACACCCTCGAGATTGTGAATGATGATACGATCACAGCCTTCAGGGCGCTGCGAGGTGCCACCCTGAAGGTGGCCCTTGACATCAAGGAGAGCGTCGGCCGAGGGGTCGACGAAAAGCTGAAGAAGGCGCTACTGGCACTGGATCCCGCGGGGTATACGGAGGTCACCGCCACACAGGCAACCTCCGCTGACAACGTCCAGGAGACGTTATCCGAGGGGATCACAACGGCACTAGAGATCTGTGTCACGGGATCCAGGCGCCCACTCTCCCTCGACGGTCTGGGGATTGTTGTTGGGTATGGTGTCGTTTCCTGCAGCTGCAAAAAAGCGTAGCAACTGTGCTTCCTTCTTCCTTAATGATGCGTTGACGCTTCCACCCGGAGGAGCTGAAGCAGGCACCGCTTAATGATGCGTTGATGCTTCCACCCGACGAGCTGAAGCAGGCACCGCGCCAAAGGGCACCCCCAAAGAGACCTGCAAAGACTGCGTCGAAACCCGCACCGAAGGCTGCCAGCGCTGCAGCACCTGAAGAACCTGCAGCACCTGCAGCACCTGAAGCGCCTGCACCCTCACTGACCCCGGAACAGCAAGAACTCCTTGAGTTTGGGGTCCCGGCATAGAGACAGAGAATGGCTGAGTAAATCAAAAAATGAGACCCCCCCCCCCCTTTTCACTACGCACAAACTACGCAATATGGGGTCGTCAGGGGCACCAATGATGCCGAAACATTTTGCCGAAAACTGCCGAAGGCCCCCATTTCTGCCCGGCATCTAAACCCAAATCCCTGGAGGGGGGGGGGGGTGGGGTGTGTGTCAGGCCTGTGGGTTGGGACGGGGAACACCCCCGTCCCCCCCTTGACTTCTTCCACCCTGGCGTTGCCAATCGTTAGTGTATTCAGAGTGGCGTGTTTCCTGCTGTTGCCTTGAGGAAGGGGAGTGAGAAGGCCTGGTCTGCTGCACCAAATGACACCGACATTTCACAGTGTGTGTACATCGAGTGGCCTTCGCATCAGAACTTCTCGAACTGCCGTGTGTGCGCATGTGGAGCCACACGCGAGAGGCAAGTGGGAGATCACACCAGAAGATGTGCTCGGTGTCGTGCCTTTGCTCTGCGTGTCAAGCTGTGTCAGACAGCCTCCTCTTTCTCTTTGTGAGGCGTCTCACTCTTTCCACGCTTCTGAGCGAAAGTCACCACCACACTGCGAAGAAAATACGCGTGTATGTGTGTGGGTGGTGACTACGTTTTGTGTAGGGAGATCCTGCGCGGATCATAGCCCACCCTATGCGTGTGGGTGTTTGAAACTATGAGATCATGCAGGCCCCATAGTAATTCTTGCGAGAATCGCTGGCCTGGCGCTTCCTCTACGTCTGTTTGGCCCTTGAGCCCGTGTCGGGCAGTCTTTGAACTATTTCAGAACAAAAAAACCTTCTCAGCTACTCTTGAGCCTGGTCGACCCCAGCCACCCAACATCACCGGGGGCATAAACCGGATTTGCTGCATTCCGAAGGTGTTTGTTGGATGGTTGTATTAGAATCACGAACCTGAGGGAAAGCCCCGGAGGGGAGGCACTGGTGGTATAAGGAGAGCCGCCACAATGTTGCCCTTTTGCAAAAAAACCCCGCCCCCCCCCCCCCCTCCCGCGACCTTCATGCAGCGTCGATCATATCAAGAGACAGGTGTTTCTCGGTGTGCTCTCCACTCCTGCAAGAAGATTCGCGTGTGCTGCTCACCACGTGTGTATAGCCACTCACAGAATGAGGGCAGGGAGGGGCAGGACTGACCACATGGCGTGGCACCTTCTCTCCTCCCCTCTCCCCGAAGCCGCTGAGGGTGTCGAATTTGTGTACAAAATATAGCGCAACTTTTGCGGACCGCTGTTCGATGCTGGTTCGTTACCCCCCAACAGCGCCCCCCTCCAGCGTGCCGAGCTTCTGTGACCTGTGAAGGGGTGGTGGTGGCCGTGGCCGTGGCGGTGGGCGGTTAGACTTTGCTTCACAGCTCACCAAACACACAACACGCAACACGACACATCCAACCACTCTGCCCCCCCCCCCCCCTCCCCGCCCCCCTCCGTTACCCTGCCTGTTCGTGTGATATCAGTGTTCGTTCTTTTTCTCCCGACTTTCGGTTGGTTCCTCTCTCTTCCCTCCATTTCGACGGGCCGCACACACACAAAACGGCAAAGGGGGTGCAGCATCTCCCGACTCTGGGCCCTGTGTCAAAACGGGAGGCGTGTCGCGTCGCTGCCTGGCCCCCCCCCTTTCCACCCTCGCCAAATGCCGTGATGTGCGTTGCAAACACAGCCCTGCCGGTGTCTTTGAGTGGCACATGGTGCTTCATACAAAAGCCCCATCGTGTCCCTCCCGCGCTGTGCACCACGTGAGCAAGCATCTCGGCATGGGCCAGCTAGGTGTGGTGGGGCATGCCATCGCCGAAAAAAGACGGGCCGACCCACCCAACACACAAGGCACGGGATGATCCACACACACGAGGCGGTGTGCCGAACATTGCCTTGCAGCGGAGCGGGGTGCCGCAACGCGAATGGGCTGTTTTCCCCCCCCACGGTCAGCAGTGCACCGCTTCCCCCCACCCCCCTACCACCCCCGCGATCGGCGGATGCCCTTTATCTTCCACACATCCGGTCCCATGGGTTTTCGCGAAATATTTTCGGCAAGCCCAAACACACACACAGCAACAGACGAGGGCTGGAGTCTGTGGGTGTGTGCACCCAACCTTGACACAACCTCAACGCCACCACCATCACCACCACACCACCCTGCCCCAGGCCACCACCGGTGGCTGCTTCGCGTCTTGCCCTCTCCTGCCGCGATGTTGCAGGGCGAGGAGGTGCTGCGGGTGTTGGAGCGGAGGGCCCACACGAGGCCTCTGCCCACCACCACCTCTGCACCCCCTCCCGCCAGGCCCGGCACCGCGCGGGCACGCCCCGCGCCCTCGGCCGCCTCCGCCACCGCACTGCCGAACCCACAGCATGCCTCTGCGGGGGAACGGGTCGCCCGCGGCGTGCTCGAGAGACGGACGAAGATGACCTGCGACGACGAAGCCAGGTCGCGCCTCTTCATCGGCTGCGACGAGGAGGGGGCCAGACGCACCATCACGTCGCAGGCACCTTCCAGCTGGGCCCGCGCAGTCAAGGCATACGAACGCAACTCGCTGTATGTTGAGTGTGTGCGTGCCTCGGTGTTCCTCCTGAATGACGAGAGTGAGTGCAGGGATGCCATCGTGAGGTGGCATGAGGCGTTCCGTGCAGAGCAGGACCTCATCGAGGCTGCGAGGGATGCGGAGGAGCGGGACTTTGCGGCGGATATCATCCGCAACGCGTGCACCGCAGCGAAGCACCAGTGGTGCAGGCGCCGCATCGACGAGGCCCTGCTGCTGGTGCAGCGCTGCAGGAAGGCCATCGACGCAAAGCCCCGCGGGTTTATCCTGGCCGACTCCGACGAGGCCTTCGCCGCCCTGTCCGACCAGGAGTGCTTCCGGATCGCCTTCCAGGCGATGAAGGAGATCCCCAACCACAGGCATGCGGAGAGCTCGAAGATGTCGCCCCGACGCAACGACGCCCCGTCTGCTCTGAAGGATGCCGGGGCGAACAGCGTCACGATCGACGCAGCGCTGGATGCGATAACGGCATTCCGCGTTGGCCGCACGCTGGGCTGAGCCCAGGGGGTGTTGTCGGTGTAGGGAGGGGTGGGGGTGTGAGGAAGTTGCCTGTGTGCGCGTGTGTGACAGTGGGGGTCATACCAAGAGCAAGTGCTCGGTGTGTGTCTGCACTAATAGGTGCGTTTATTCTCACTTTCCTGCATGAGGCATGTCCCTCCGGTATGTTTTTACATACCGCACTGGGGGCGTGCTTTCCTTTTTGTTAGAAAATTTTGCGAACAGGATTCCCAGGATAATAAGGGCGAGACCCCGCTCCCACCCTGGGGGGGCTTGTGAGGCCATTAGAACCAACGAGTGTAGATGGGCGAAAGAAGGGACAGCCTTGTGTTAAGAAGCCCGGGTTCGACCCCCTCCTTCTCCACCCCCCCCCCCCACCGTTGTCAAATCATAATCATGAAAGGCGACACTTTCTCCCCCCCCACACCCCACCACCCCCCCCCCCCCCCCACCCACCCCACCTCAGGAGGCAGTCCGTTTTGTGCTCTGCACACCCCTGGCCCCTTTGCACAGGGAGGGGCGGGTGTTCGTATCCACAGAATGGCCTCCTTCAGCAATGACACGACCCTCTCCAAGGGCGATGTGCAGCGCTACAGCCGCCAGATCATCCTGCCTGAGGTGGGGCCTGAGGGCATGCGCCGCCTGACCGAAGGGCGGGTTCTTATCGTAGGGGCAGGCGGGCTGGCCAGCAGTGCAGGGTACTACCTGGCTGCAGCTGGTGTGGGTCGCATCGGGTTTGTCGACTTCGACGTGGTTGAGGTGAGCAACCTCCACAGGCAGATCATCCACACCACGGCACGCGACGGGACGCCGAAGGTGGAGAGTGCGAAGCAGAGCTGCCTCGACCTCAACCCCACCATCGAGGTGGAGGCCATCCAGGAGCGCTTCACCGCGGAGAATGGCCTCCGCCTTGTCGAAGGCTACGATGTTGTCCTCGATGCCACCGACAACATCACAGCGCGCTACCTTGTGAACGACGCATGCGTCCTGGCTTCAAAACCCCTCGTCTCCGGCGCAGCCCTCCGGTGGGAGGGACAGATGTCTGTTTACAACCACGGGGGGGGGCCGTGCTACCGCTGCGTCTACCCCGCTCCGCCCCCCTCCGACACCGTGACGTCCTGTGCGGATGGCGGGGTGGTCGGCGCGGTTCCCGGCACCATCGGCTGCCTGCAGGCCCTGGAGGTGCAGAAGATTCTCATGGGTGCCGGGAAGGTGATGTCCGGGCGGCTGCTGCTGTTTAACGCGCTGGAGATGACCCACACCACGATGCAGCACAGGCCAAAGGCGAAGGGGTGTGCGGTGTGCGGCGAGGCGCCCACCATCACAGAGCTTGTGGGGTACGACCAGTATATCCAGAAGTCCTGCGAGAGGAAGCCGGTGGAGCTCCCTGAGGGGGCAGACCTCAGCTGCGAGGATTTCAAGGCACTGCGCGAATCAGGCGCGCCAATGGTGGTGGTGGATGTGCGCGGGGATAACGAATTCCGCCTCTGCCGTCTAAAGGACACCGTCAACCTGCCGCTCGCACAGGTCACTGCGGAGGCGGTTGCGCCGCTGCGGGAGTCGGATGGCATCCCGCTTGTGATGCTGTGCAGGCGGGGCATCGCCTCTGCCAACGCAACCAAACGCCTCATCGAGGCAGGGGTTCCGAACGTCAGGAATGTGACATCGGGTCTCACGCGCTGGGCAAAGGTGATCGACACCGATTTTCCGATTTACTGAAAAAGAGAGAGCGGGAGAGGGGGGGTGTCAGAAAAAAATGCTGGCCTGTGTGGTTGCCGACATCTGCCGACCAAAGCAAAAAATGCAATAAACGAATAGAGAGGGAGATACATCGTCAGGACGGCCTCCGTGTGGCGGTGCTGGCTCTCGCCTCTTCCCATAGCGGATGTGCGAAAAGCCTAGCCTTGTGACTCTCCTCCGGTGTGTGTGGGGAGGGAAGCGCGTGCGGAGGGTCCCCCCCCGTTTCCAGCCGTCCCCCCCTCCCCTATGTTCCCGCGTGTGTGTTGTGTGGGTGAGCGGCGCCGTCTCTGCCCCTTTTGCCTTTCTCTATGCCTTCGTTCGATTACCGGGGTTTCCCTTTTTCTCTCGCTCCCACTGCGATCTCTAGCTCCTGTTCTCTTTTTTATGGCCTAGCATTCAAAGACACTCCCAAAACGGCGGTGACCCTGAATAGTCTGATTTGCGTAGCTCTTCTAAACCATGGCGGGCCCTCTTGAAAAGAGGGTAACCGCCACGGTTTGGCGTTGTTCTTACGTAGTTCCTACAAGATGTTCAGGAGGCACCACAGCAGCGATGGTTGTGTGGATATGTGATTGTGTTTCTGTGGTCCGTCTTAAGGGTGGGGTTTTTATTGCGTCGTGTCCTGTGTCGTGCCCCCCCTGCTGAGGGGGTCTTGTCCGCATTTATGAATGCGAATTACATCTCTCGCTTTCTAGGCTGTTGCCATGTGTTGGTGCTGGTGCTGGTGATGCCTTGCGTTGGCATCCCCAGATCCCTATCTCATGAAAGGCTTCTGCTGGGCTGCCCCACCCCCCTCTGCCTGCACGCCCCCCCGGGTGGTGATCTCAATCGGAGCAGACCGGCTTTCGTTGCCCCCCCCCCCCCTCTTCTCCGAGCATTTCGCTCGGTTTAGCAGCTTTCGTTGCCGTTCTCACCTGCCCTCACCCACACCGCATGTTTTGCTTTGGTCTGAATCACACCACACTGACAGGTCCAAAAAAAGACCCTCCCCAAGATGGACGCCTTCCTCACCGACTCGAGATGCGGCAGGGAGCATGCGGTGGCCGTCGCGCCTGACGACACAGCCACACGCCTGCAGGGTGTTGCGCACAGCACCTTCGGCTACCCCGAGGGTGTGCTGCCGGAGGACCTGGCCCTGACGGTGGACGGGCAGCGCATCGACCCAGGCGAGGCGCTCAGCAGCGCTGCGGGGGTGCGTGCCGGTTGCATCATTGCTGTCGATGTGTCGAGCGACCGCTTTGCTGCAGGCCTGCTCGCAGACGATTTAAGGCTTGACGGCATCCCCGAGTGTGTGCGGAACCACCGGGCCTGCGTCCTGGCCGCTGTCACCCGGAGGGGCACCTGCCTGCGCCACGCGCCCCCTGCCCTGTGCGACGACAAAGAGATTGTCCGCGCTGCCGTCGCATCAGCACCCTGGGTCCTCCGCTACGCGTCGGACGCGCTGCGCGGCGACAGGGGCTTTGTGCTGGCGCTGCTGCGCGAGGTGCCCCCCCTGGTATGCATGCCCGACACAGACGACCGGCGTGCCGATGGCGAGCACGTCGGGCCCGCCCTCTCGCTGCAGGATGCAGATGAGGCGCTGCGCTCCGACGGGGAGCTGGTGCTGGCCGCGCTGCGGCTCAGCCTCGATGCTATCTTCTTCGCGGCTTTTGCGCTGCGCCGCGACAGGGAGTTTGCCCTCGCAGCGGTGCGCGTGAGGGGGGCTGCGCTGCAGGCGATGGGCAGCCTGATGACCGACCGTGAGGTGGTGTTGGCAGCGGTGCAGAATGATGGGCTGGCCCTGCAGCACGCAGATGTGCTCCTGCGTGCGGACCGCGAGGTGGTGGGTGCCGCAGTGCGGCAGAATGGGTGTGGCCTGGTCGGAGCCACGCCTGCCCTCCGTGGCGACAGGGAGCTGGCTCTGGCGGCCGTGCGGCAGAGCGGGCGGGCGCTGCAGTTCTGCAGCGCCGAGCTGCGCACGGACCGCGAGGTGGTGCTTGCCGCTGTTTATCAGGACGCTTGGGCGCTGCGGTGCATCACGGGCCCCATGCGTAGCGACGCAGAGGTCCGACATGCTGCCCGGAATGTGAGCGACCCCAAGCTGTCCTTCCTCCTGCAGCGAGACAGCATGCTGCCCTGGAAGAGAAGGTCTTGACTTTCAAGTCGCGACTGGTGCTTGGAGCGTCCCCAGACTGGGGGTCCTGGCAAATGCGCCTTGCACTTCTCAGCTCCAGCGGATAAAATTATTTCCCTTTTGTTTGTTGCGCTGATGCTTCCTCGAGAAACTAGCAGTTGATCCTGGCGTTCGCCATTTGATAGCGTTCTCTCCTCGTTCAGTCGAGATGGGGTTGTGGTCTTTCGGCGGTGACCCTGCGTGTGATGGTGTCCAGTCAGGCTTCTTCATGAATCAGCGTTTACCCTTCTCCACACATTTTTTTTCTGTCTGGCGGGGCTGTGTATAGAGCACCGTCTGGTTACAGCTGTGTTGGGTCGCTTTCCGCTCACACAGGTGTGATTGCGGGACGGAAACGATACCAAGAAAGAAAGAAACGAGCTAGCTCCAGAGAATCCACCCAGCTGTCCAGCACCCCTTTGCCACAGAGCCAAATCTAGCTCGCTCCCGGGCACACCGCCATACCTTGTGCCTCAGTTCCTGCGTCTTCCAAGTGGCACGTGATCTATCTCCCGTGCCCCACACGCACCTTGGGTCTGGCTTTCAAACGAAAGAACACACCCTCCACACCCGCCCCCACCCCGGCTCCACTGCCTTCCCACCTGATCACAACCGGCCCCCTTCAATTGTCGTCTCCCGTGGCACGCCACACACCCCACACAATGCAACAGAGGCAGGGGAAAGGGGCTGCGGGGGGTCGCCACCCCCGCCACCCCCCCATCGGCATTTACACACCAAGCGTCCCGCTTTCCCCTCTGATCCCACCTCCCTCCCACCGCCCCTTGCTGCAAATCAAAACCAAAGGATCAAAGGAAAGCCAAATCGAAGATGAAGCTAAGATAATATAACCCCCTCCCCCACCCACCCACCCAGTCTCCCCCCTTCTCCTCCGATGGCTGCGACCACCGTGGTGCTGCCTGACCGGACCCAGGCGGAGCAGCGGAAGGCGCTGCTAGGTGGCAGGCCGGCATCACCTGGGTCAGGTGTCTTGCATGATCTGTACGACCCGGAGCTGCTGACGCGCAGCGAGATTACTCGTGTCGAGGAGGTATACCAGGAGGCCGGCGGGATCACAAGAGGCAACCTACAGGATGTGTGCGAGTTGCTTTCCATTGCGGTGCCGTCCCCCGAGCTGGTCGAAGCGCAGTTCACAACATGCCAGTCACGCGCCTTCCTCCCCAAGAGCGGCCTTCTTGTTATCGTGCGGAATGCCAAACGGTCGTTTCTCCGCCGGCAGCGCGATAAAGATGCATCTGACGCGCAGGATATACACGACGCTCTGTGCAACGGCACAATCGATGCGGACAGCATGCTCTCCGAGGTTATCAACAACGAGTTCCGCGAGAGCACCGGGAAAACCGCCGACAGCGCGACAACCGAAGAGCTGTGCAGGATCCTGCAGAGCGGGGAGGTCGAGGAGTGCGACAAGGAGTGCGATGCGATCTTCAAGATGGCGCAGCCGCAGGTGGATGTGACGGGGACTCTGGTTGCGCCGTCGTCCCTCCTGACAGCAGGGCTGCTGACGTCGTCGTTTGCAGCGAAGCTGTCGTCGCGGGTGATGCAGCAGGGGCTGAGGCGGATCGAGACGCAGCAGGGCCCCTGGGTGGACAAAGGGCAGTTCCTCCGTCTGATAGAGGAGAGCGAGCAGGCGAAGCTGGCGGAGGATGACCAGAAGAAGCAGGACACGCAGGGGCTCAACTCGCAGCAGCTCGCGATGCGGCGCATCGTGAAGATCGATGCGGACGCCAAGGGGTCTGATGGGAAGGGGCCGCGGAAGCTCAGCCGCGAAACCAGCATGGCGTCGTCTACCATGCGGCCGATGCTGACGCTCTCGACATCCGAGCAGCATCTGGCGAAGGTCACAGGGCTCCGCGACAAGGTTGCCAGCCTGGGGGCCCGTATCCCGAAAGGCGGAGGTGGTGTGGGTGCGGGCTGCGGCGGGCTGTCGCCCGCACCGCCGGGGGACAGGCCGGGTGGCGTGTCTGCGGGGTCTGGGTCCTTCCGCGTGCACAGCAGGGGTGGTGGGGGCGGCGGCCGGGTGCGGCAGGCGAGCTCAGGGAGCAGGGCGGGTAGCAGGGCGCGCCGCGCGGATGCCAGCGGAGCGGCTGCAGGCAAGGGAGGGGCGGGGGCGGCGCGCGGGGCGCGTGCCGGGAAGCAAGCGCGGCCCCCGTCGATGCTGCGGGATCTGCGGGTGTTCTGCCCGTCGCCTGCGTTCTGCAGCATGCGGTCGTCACGCTCTGCGCTGCAGCACGTTGCGGTGCACAGCCCCACAGAGGGTGCGGCTGCGTCTGTCCGCCACCCCTCGCCGCCGCATGTGCCGCGGGTGCTGCTGGCGGGCGTGCCTGCGGGTGTGAGTGATGCTGTGGATGCTGTGACACAGTCGCGTCGCATTCTGGCCAGCAGCGGGCGCATCTACTCTGCTGACCAGGCGTCCGCCGTGGTGGGGCCGAGGACGGCGCGCGGTGCGGCACAGCCCGAGGGTTCTGCGTGGGGCGGTGCCGGTGCTGCCCGTGTGGTGTTCCACCCAACGCTGCCGCCGCCGCGCTCCGCCGCCCTGACGGGCGGGGGACACAGCCCCTGCGGGTCGCCGAGGGTGCAGCCCCGCAACGTGGACCAGGTGCTGTCGGTGACCAACCTCCTGCTCAGCAGGCGGCTGACGCGGCGGCGCGCCCTGAACTACGCGTGGGCGACGCACCTATCGGAGGTGGCGCGGCTGGAGGCTGGCGTGATGCTGGATGCGGGGCAGCAGTACTTCGCATGCCACGCTGTCCCCAGGCAGCAGCGCGAGGGGGTGCGCCGCCCGGTGACCGAGGAGGAGCTCCCGGTGCCGCCGAGCCCCAACTCCGCCGCCCGCCTGCTGCAGAGGTTTGCCGCAATAGTGCGTGCCAACGGGCAGGTGCGGCTGCGGCGTGCTGCGCTGGCCACCATCCGCGCGTGGCTAAGCACGCAGTGCAGCCCGGAGAGGCGGCAGTGGCGCCGTGCCAGGCGTGAGAACTCGGTCGCCGCGGTGGCGGTTGCCGGGTGCATCCTCGCGTGTGTGCAGAAGTCGCTGTGTGTCATGGCACGCTTCCTGGGGCAGGTGTGCCGCCCCAGGTTCTTCCGCAGGTGCTGCTTGATCATGCGCATCCAGCTCTGGCACCGCGCTGCGAACTGCAGGCTGCAGCTTGCGCAGCGCCAGGAAGCGGTGAAGCGGCTGCGTGATGAGGAGTGCCGTGCTGCGTCGGAGGAGTGGCGGCGCGACAAGCAGCGCGCCTTCGACAGTGAGATGCAGCGCTGCCTCTACAACAAGCGCACCCTTCACGTGCCGACCATTCAGCGGGCCTGGCGATGCTATGCAGCAAAGCAGCATGTGGCACGCAGCTCGGAGCGGATTGTGTGTGTGCGGGACAAGGAGAACGAGCTGGACGCTATGGCGTTGCGCTTCCAGCTGCTTGCGCGCAGGCGGGCTGCATGTGTGCAGGTGCGGCTGCTGCGCAGTGTGCGCAATACGCTTGTCACAGCGTTTGCGATCGCGGCGCACACCGCACGGTACAACCTCACGGATATGTGCTCCACCACGATCCAGCGCAGCGCCAGGCTCTTCCTCTCTGCACGGCGGCACCACCTGCGCTCCTGCCAGATGCGTGCCTATGTGGAGGCAAGGGTGGCACAGGAGAATGCGTGTGACCGCAGCGCCGTGTTGATACAACAGTGGTTCGTCGTGCGCATGCAGTACATCAAGGAGAAGCGGAAGGACAAAAGGGGCAACGCGATCCGCATCCAGTGCTGGTGGCGCTGCATCTATTCCAAGCGGCTGCGGCAGTACCGCACCCACCGGCGCGAGTGCTACGTCCGGGAGATCATTGAGTCCCAGGCAGCGACAGCCATCCAGAGGCTGGCACGTGGCTGCATACAGCGCGCTGCCTACACACGCCTCCAACTCCACTTCGAGCAGCGCACCGACGAGCGGGTTCACTGCGAGCGCACCTCCACTGCCGTGTGGGTTATCGAGACTGCTATGCGCCGCTTCGCCGCGCAGCTGTTGGTCGACAGAAACAGTGTGCTGCTGGAGCAGCTCCGCACAGCAGAGAACGTCGCAGATCGCGCCGCATGCGCCGTACAGCGCCTGCACCGGGTGTATCAGGCACGCAGGGTGCTGCAGGGCTTGCAGCACCGCTACACCGCACGCACGCAGCGGCGCCTGATGGAGGAGGACCGGCTGTACACTGCTGCTGCCTGCATCCAGCGTGCTGCCCGCTGTGCCGTGGAACGCTCCGCACGGCGCCATGCCGCTGGCGTGCTGCGCCTCCACCACGAGAAGCGTATATTCCACGAGTGTCCACGGCACACCGCAGCGAGTGCCATACAGCGGTGCTTCCGCTGCAGTGCAGCACGCAGGGCGGTGAGAGGGCGCCAGGCACGCGTGCATGCCCTGTGCTCTCTGGACCACCATATCGAGGTCATCCAGCGCTGTGCGTGGTACCGCATTGCCTGGTCCCGCTACGCTGCACTGAAAGCCGCAGAAGCCGAACAGAAGAAGCGGCAGACAAAGCCTGCCCCGAGCAGCACAAGGAAACCATCCACCAAGCTGCCGCGCACAGCCAAGCCTGCCCGCCGCAAGCCGCAGGCAGGCCGGTAGAGAGCGGCGTGTGGGCTAATAGCGGTTGGGTCTGAGGGAGCCAGCCCGATTCTTATCAGGAGGGCCGCTGCCACAGTATCAAAGCCCAGAGGTTTGCGCCTTTCCACGCCTTCCTCAGTGCCCGACAGCCTGGTTTAGGGATGTGGGGGAGAGGTGGGACCCGGGGGTGGCGGTTAGGGTGGTTTGGGTAATGCGAGATACCTACAGACAGCCTAGCCGAGCCTGCCTGCAGTGAGATATGCTTGGTCCTCCAGCCGCCGCCCCCCCCGCCCCCCCCTCCCCCCCTCCCCCCTCCGCTGCGGCTTCGAGCAAGTTCAATCGACGCGACACAACGTGGTCACGACACACAGCCACATCTCTTTACTTTCAGCAGGCACTCAGTAGAGCGGGAACTAAGGATGTGTCGTGCGGCATGCCGGCACCGGGCACAGCTCTCGTTCCGCAAGCCGGTGGGTTGGGCTGATGGGAGAGGCGATGTTCTGATTCCGTCTCCGCGGCCCGCCTGTAGAAGGCTGTGAGGAGCTGGACGATGCACACGCGCGTTGCCGACACGGGTCTGGGGATCTGTGCAGCTGATGTGCTGGCCTCAAGCCAAGGCCTGCAGTTCGCTCCTCTGATATCCGAAGTGTGGGAAGCTGTGTGCAATTGGTGTCCACACAGGCCACATTACTACGTTTGACTCTAGCACCGTGAGGGCCGCTGGACCTCACACGGCAAACAGAATATTGCCGGCACTGTCTCGTGGGGCGCGGGTGGCGACGTGTTCTCGTGACAGTCTCTCGACCATACCAGCGCCGTGCTCAGTTCGCCGTCGACACACTCCTGACATACCAGAGACATCAGAGGTCACACGTGTTTGGGTCACTGAACTGGAGGGTCACAGAGGGGCCCTTCGCTCTGTGTCAAACTGTGTCAGCTTGTCACCTCTTCTGTGCTGCTTACTTCGCTGCATTTCTGATCAAAGACCCCCAGTGAGATAGTGTATCCCATTGCTGTGTCGGGTACGAGGATCTTTCCCAGGTAAGCCACATACGTCTGGGTCATCAGCAGCACCTGCAGCTGTGTTCTTGGGGTGTGTCTCTCAAAGTATTGCACAACAGACCCCATCTCATTTGATGTGTCGCAGCCGGGTGGTGTTGCAGGTCCAGCATGCTGCACCCACCACTGCGCCGTTTTAACACAGGTGAGCCGTGGCGTTACACTCAGCCCCTTGCGGGAAGCAGGCCTTCAAGTCACCCAGGACCACCAGTTGTGCCACTGTGAGTTGCATCTTCCCTGAGCAGTGCCTTGGAACCCTGTTCCTGTGAAGGGAAGTCAGGAGGCAATGCTACCGCGATGCTACCGGAGCCAGAATACTCAATAATCCCCATTGGCCCCCAATCGCCTGCTCTCAGCGAACGGGCTGCGTTGGACACCGAGGGTTGTGTTTGCATCCAGAGAAAGAACATGCAGTAATGAACAACAGTCTTGACCGGTTTACTTTTCGCTGTTGGGGCGGATTCTCAGAAAATTCTGTTGCTGAAAAAAGGGCCCCAACTGGTGGCTGACCCACGTTCCTGCTGGCGAGCCCGTGCGCCAACACGGCCTCACCCAGACCAAGCTGAACAGGCAGACCCCTAGACCCCTGAGAAGATGTGCCCGCCAGAGGACCCCCACTCTTCCCCCAACACTACGGGAGATCCCAGTGACACCCGTTCCCCATGCCCGCTCTCCCCCACCCCTCTTTGTCAGAGCTCGCATGGCAGAGGTGATGGTTGTGGAGACATCCGCCCTCCTTGTTGTTCTCGATACCACGTTTTGTCTCAAACCCGAGGGCCCTGCTGTGTCACGCTCTCCTCTTCATTTTGGCTCTTCACTTTTGGGATCCGTTTCACACTCCTCCACACACACACACATGCACCCATGAGACGGTTGGCAACGTGTCACTGAATGCTGAAAAAATTCGAGCAATATCGTCAGGCGGATGCTTTCTTCCCCCCTCCCACACACGGTGGGATCTTGTAAATTTTACATGTATAACTACAAGTATATACATGTATTATACATGTATAATACTTGCATGTCAACTATTATACATGTATAATACATGGATATGCCTGAAATATACATGTAAAATACATGTATATCAAGTAAAAATACAAGTATAATACTTGCATGTCAACTATTATACTTGTATTTTTACTTGATATACATGTATTTTACATGTATAATACTTGTCATGCAAGTATTATACATGTAAAATACTTGCATGACAAGTAAAATACATGTATAATACTTGCATGACAAGTAAAATACTTGCATGCAAGTAAAATACATGTATTTTACTTGCATGCAAGTATTTTACTTGTCATGCAAGTATTTTACATGTATAATACTTGCATGACAAGTATTATACATGTAAAATACATGTAAATGCCTGAAATATACATGTAAAATACATGTATATCAAGTAAAAATACAAGTATAATAGTTGACATGCAAGTATTATACTTGTATTTTTACTTGATATACATGTATTTTACATGTATATTTCAGGCATATACATGTATTATACATGTATAATAGTTGACATGCAAGTATTATACATGTATACCTGGGACCCCCCGTGTTTAAGTCCCCCCCCTGGAGGCGATTTTCGGCCGGGGGGGACTTAAACACGGGGGGGGCGGACCTAAACACAGGGGGGGCTTAAACACGGGGGTGGCACAGTGGAGACCAAGAAGACCTCTTCCTCTGCTGTCGTAGGGGGGTAATTCCGGTCCGGATGGACTTTTGGCACCCCACTTTTCGACTCAGACAGCACCTGGAGGGCCTAGGGGCCACCTGATGACCCTCCAGACCAGCCCACCCCCGTGTTTAGGTCCCCCTGTGTTTAAGTCCCCCCCCTGCCAGACCCCCAGGGGGGGACTTAAACACGGGGGTAAGGGGGGGGGACTTATACACGGGGGGTCCCAGGTAATACATGTATATACTTGTAGTTATACATGTAAAATTTACAAGATCCCACCGTGCAACTCCCACCCCCCCCCCTTCACCCACACCTCTAGCCCTGGTTAGGGGGGGGGGGGTCGCTGTTTTCCAACCCTACACACGCACACTGCTCCGACCACCACCACCACCACCACCACCCACCCCACTCCGCCACTCCCCCTGCGATTCTCAAACCCAACAACATAAAACTTAGCGACAAAAATAGTATACACAAAACACACATCCCGACTGAGTCACAGCACGTGACCGGCCGGGGCGGGGTGAAAGGAGGGGGGTGGGGGCCGGGTGTGCGTGAGGAGGGGCGGGGCGGGTGGGAGCACTCCACTCCCACTCCACCCCCCTCCCTCACACCCCACAGCCCACCCTTCTTGGCCCCCCCGTCTTCTGTTGAGCCGTCGCCAGAGGGCGTTGTGTGTGTTTCTGGCGCTCCTCTCGAAGTGCATGCTTGCGATGGACGTTGTCCGGGGCGTCGGCATAGAGTCGGGCGGAGACAGCTTCAGCGCCTGTGGGGGGCTGGGGGTGTCGCGCCGCGAGAGGGGTCTTGGCGTTGCAGGTGTCGGCGGGTGCAGTCGACGTGGCGGGAAAGGCGGGTTGCGACGAGCGCATAAGAAGGCGGTCGGCGAGCTGGCGCTGGGCATCGACACCAGCCTCCCTGCAAAGGCGGTTGGCGGCACGGAGAGCGCAACGGTCTACGCGCAGTCCTCCCAGCAAGGAGGCTATGCTGCCTTCGCCTCGCCTGGCGCATCTCAGACCCTACACAGCGGACGCCTCCCGCACACACACCCGCACTTCGGCACGTCAGAGGTGACGCCATGGATCCTACTTGGAGCTCGGGATGACATGCATGACGTGGATCAGGTGTGTGTGTGTGTCTGCACTACGAACTATCCCGAGAATTCTCATGCGCCACACAACCCTTCTCTCTCTCTCTCTCTCTCTCTGCGTTTTCGTGCCAGTTCTCTCCCACTCCCCCCTCCCACCACGTCTCTCGGAAACAGCTGCGGCGCCTCGGAGTGACCCACGTCATGTCGATCCGAGGGGAGCACGAGACCTCGTCGCACTGCCCACCAGCACCGCTGCGGCAGCAGTTCATCTGCTACCAGGTTGTTGTGAACGACACCTGCGACGCGAATATTGAAGCCTATTTCGAACGGGCTTTCGCGTTTATCGATAAGGCACTTGATGCCAAGGGGAAGGTCCTCGTCCAGTGCCAAAAAGTATGAATGATAATGTGGCAGGGAATGCTGCTGCAGGGCGGGGTGGGGTGGGGAAGAGGGGGTGCGCCGCTGGGGCCGTTTGTCATGCGCTGAGAGGGGCTGTGCCCAGCAACGCAGAAAATATCGGGCCCTGTCCTCCCCTGACCGCCCCCCCCCACCGATGACGTCGCATCGCAGGCTTGGGATGGGATAGAACTGACGTGGGGAATGGAGGGGGGGGGGGTTTGAGGGCATACCACGACGGAAACCTTACCAGCCAAGACCCTTGCCCTACCCACACCCTCTCCGAGGCTCGGCCCCCCTCCGCCAACGGGGATGGCCCAACCCGGCCTACCGAAGTATCGTAGCTGCCTCAAATGATGCAGGGGAGCTTGGGGATGTGAGAGATCGTGGAAGGTGTTGAGCAACCCCGAATAGAAGGGCGGGGGGGGCGCAGTGGGTTATGTCCCTCTGGGGGGATGGGTGGATATTGCGGCCGAGGGTACCCGGAGCGAGGAGGATGCGCTCGGTGCGGCCTCTGCACTGCTGCTGCAAGCAAAAGAGGGGCTCGTGTGTTGACAGGAAATGCCAGAGATCTTGCCACGTGTGTGGCAGCGGATATTGCATCAGAGAGCAGGTGATGCTCGGTGCGCTTTGCACCTTCTGCAACAACATTCGCCTGTGTGTGTGTGTGTGTGTGATACAGTCGAGGCAGCACCAGAGCTCGCTCGGTGCAACCTACACTGAACTCAAAAGATTAACGTGTGTGTGATGCACGACTCGCCGATCTGAAACGACTGCTGTACACACCACAGGGAATCAGCCGTTCTGCGACGCTCGTCATCGCGTATCTGATGCAGTACCACAAGTGGCCCTTTGAGAAGGCATTCGACTTCGTCAAGGAACGGCGCAGCATCATTAACCCCAACCTCGGGTATGTCTGGCAGGTGAGGCCTGTTTGCCCCCCCCCCCCCTTCGGGAGAACCCATTCGGCTCTTGTCTTCTTTTCAGATGTGCATATTTTGTATTCTTTCTGCTTCCTTACTGCCCACCCCACACCCGGGCACAACCTGTGTGGCGAGGGAAAGGGTTGGTCCTTACCTCGCCTTGTTGTGCACTGCCTTCCCCACCCCGTGCCTCTCGCAACACAGGTTTGTGCTGACGTTGGAAAAGTTTGGGCGCCTCAACAACTACGGCGGTGTTGCCGGGAGCATCGAGAGCACTATCGTGTGCGGTGGCCCGCCCCCAGGGGAAGCAACGCCAACAGCAGCGCAGCAGCAACAGCCTGCATCCACAGCAACCCCGGTGTCCACACCGCCGGAGCAGGCAGCTTCTGACTGCCCCACGCCCACGGATAGCAGGCAGAGCGCGGAGAGACCTCCATTCCCTGAAGTGGAGGCGAACAGAGAATCCCCTCCCGACAAGCCGTCCGAAACTTGACAGCCTTTTTATTTTGCTCTGCCGGCGTGTGCCTGCTTTTCGTGGGGGGGGTGGGGGGTGGGGGGGAAGAAAAAAATCGGGGCGTTACCCCCGTTGCCCTGCCTTCCCAAAAGCAACAGGGGTGTCCCCATTACAACTGTTCGCGCTGCTGCCTTCTGTCTACCCCCCCCCCCCCACCCCACTCCCCTGTACTTCGAATCTGCCAGGTCTTAGGGCGCCACCCCAGCAACCTGAGAGAGAGAGAGAGAGAGATGCCGCTTGCTTGGTGTATGTCTTCGTAGAGACAGTGGAGATCACATCAAGAGCACCATCAAGTGCTCTCGGTGTGTGTCTGCACTAATATTAAAAGATTCACTTGTGTATGTGTGGAGCTCAACACAAGAGCAGGCGAGCCCTCAATGCGCTCCACACCGCTATACAAATACTCACGCGCGTGCCTGCGACACGGTGTACGAGGGGGAGGAAGGCGAACTGTGGTCTATAAACGCGGGGTTCATGGGGAGTGTGGGTCCGTCTTGACAGTCGGGTGTGACAAACGAAAAGGATGAGTTGGCTGCTTGCATGGTGTGGGTGTGCGTGTATTGGGGGGGGGGGTGAATGGGTAATCTTGAACCCCTCCCCCCTCTTCCTGGATGTGTCGTGCGTGGGGGATCTTCTGATATAGCCCTCCTTACACGGGGCGGGTGTAGAGAAGCGGCTGTTGGGGCAGGTGTTAAAGACACCCCTGCTTGGCACTGCCACCGCAGCCCGACGACCCCAGGGCTTTGGCAAAACACCGGAGGAAGACGAGGGCCTTGTTGTTGTCAATTTAAACTTGCATGTGTTTTGCCGGACAGAAAAACTAAGGGGTGGCTGGCCTCTGCCCAGCCACCCACCCACACACACCCCCACGCCAACACAGCAACGCTGTTGCGTTTTCTTTGCGTGACTTGTGCCAACACAACCCCCCGGGGGGGCGAAAGGAAATGAGCAAGCAAATCACGGCTTTTCCCCATTCCACCCCCCCCCCCCCCCCATCTCCTCTCCACTATTCAGAATCAGTTTTCTGGTCTGGTTATTATATGTTTTCCCCACCCCGTTCCCCTACCCCTTCCCCTTCCCCCAAACACCAGCACACCCGCTGAGGCAACACGGCGCTGAATCAATTTGCATGAGGATGGGGATGGGGAGGGGAGAGGCTGTTTGTGAGATTTGCAGGGAGGGGGGGTGGCAGATGTTCTTGCCTGCATCGCTTAAGATTCATCAGGCAGGCGGGGTGGGGGTTGAGTTGCGTGCTGAAGTATCATGACGTTGAAGTAAGCTGCACGCACTTCCATCATGTCATGTAAATTGTATGCAGATCAGGCAATTCTTCCGTACATTGCCTGCACTCTCTTACATGCAACTGAATGGCATAATTGTTGCATGTCAGATGTCTTGTCAACCATCATGCAACTTCACTTACTTCAGCGTCGTGTAAACATGAAAAGGGTATGTGGAACTGTGATCCCGCGCTTCAACAAAACAAGTTATAGCCGCCTGCCATGTGGTTTGTTGCCACGAGGGTTTATGTTTTACCGCCCCACCGCCACGTCCCTCCTCAGGCGGAATGTCGTCCCTCCTCCTGTTATTGATTCTGCCTCATTTTGTCGCCCCGCAAGAAAGCCCGCCCAGTCACACGGGGGCGGGGTGCTGGACCGATGCCCCGCCCCTCTTCCATTTCCTCCTCTCGTGTGGCTGCAGCGGTGCATCTTCCTCCCCCCCCCCCCCTCCTCTCAAGCTCGCCCATCAGTGCAATACCCCCCGGGATGAAACAGTACGTCCCGACGGTGGCGTGTGGTGACAGTTGGGATCCACATCCAGAAAGCAGAGGTGCTGCTCGGTGTGGCACTCCACTAACCATAGATGTACCGCCCTTGGAAAAAAAAGGGCAAAAAGGGCGGGAAAAAAATTGGTCAAAAATGGCGTTTCGCCCGTGAAACTTTTCCTTAGCCCCTGAAACGCCCTTGAAACGCCCCTGGAAAAAAAAAGGGCGTTTCAGGGGCTCCTGAGGGGCGTTTCAGGGGCTCCTGAAGGGCGCCTCAGGGGCGTTTCAGGGGCGCCTCAGCCAAAAAAAAACACAAGTCGTAGGGGGGCCCAACACCCCATATTCCCCCTTGTAGGACCAAAAAGTGCACGAAAGGGGTTAAAACGGCGTAATTCGTTGATTTTTTGCATTTCCCTGCATTTCCCAGCCAAAAATCGATTTTTTGGCTGGGCGAGGACAATGCGAAAATCGCGAAAAATCTGAAAAAATCGGATTTTTCACAGAGGCTCAAAAACGTGTTTCTGGGTGCAAAATAGGCCCAGAAACAGGTATCTCGACGTTTTTGGGTGAATTTTCGGTGGTGTCGTCTTTTTGCGGCCAAAATTTATCGATTTCCTAAGGATTCTGAATCTGTGAGAAATGAGAGCCGGCGGCCGCACTCAGAACCTCCACTGAACAGCCCATTCCCCTGACCCCAGCCCTGGCCCATGTATGTTTTCTCATTATTGTTATAACAGTTGATACAATACACTAGCACGGCAAATGCCTGGAGCCCCACCGGGAAGGTGTGTGTCGACATATAGCTCGGCACACGCCTGAAGCGCCACCGTGACGACATGTTCGTCTCTGCTGAAGCACTCCTACACAGGGGGGCTTCCGGTTCCTGTCCATGCAGAGGTTCTCAAAGCAGATAATGCCGAGACCTGTGGTGCGCTCTCGTTTGTTGATCCAGAGACCAAAAATGTGGAACGGCATGCTGCCCGTTCACTCATTTTTGCCTTGGGAGACACCCACTTGCCAACGCGTTCGCTGCCGTGCGCCACGTGGCGCAAGGCACCTCAGTGTGCCCAAATAAAGTCCAGTAGCCCACCCAGAAAACCCCCATTTTTCCGCCCCTGACCCGCCCTTTTTTGAGGAACGCCCTTTTTTTTCGGCCATTTTTCGCCCTTTTTGCCCGTTTTTAAGCGGTAGATTCGCCCCTCAGGAGCCCTTTTTCGAAAAAGGGCGAAGTGCCCCTGGGGCGCCCTTTTTGCCCTTTTTTTTCCAAGGGCGGTACATCTATGACTAACACAGCAAAAAAAATTCACGCCTGGTGGTCGGCATGTGTGAGTTTCGGGGCCAAAAACTTAAGAACAAAGCTACCTTTCGAGTGTGCCTCACCGCGGCTCTCTGTTGCTGCACATCGGATTTGGTAAGCCAAAGGGTGTGGTGTGGGGTGGGGTGGGGGGGCGTGCAGGTAATGGTATTGAGGGAGGGGAAGGGGGGAGGGGTGGCTTCCCGAATTCAAATTTTGGAGCACGGCAAGACACTGTGGCCCGGCCTAACCAACACGCAGCATCTGGGCAAAACCAATCCTGCTATCCTTCGGTGCGCCAGCTGGCGGATGGACGAAGCTTCCAACACAGCCAGCTGGGCGCCAGGTGCTGTGTTGTGTGGGATGTGATTTGGACCTCCTATCTTCAGTCTGTACTGTGCAAAAAAAAACCCCCCACCCCCCCCTCTCCTCAAGGGGTGCAATCCCCGCACAAAAAAACATGCCAACAAAACGAAAGGTAAATTATATAAAGAGCAGCACAGGGTGGCCTTCCGCTGCCCAGGTGTGACAACGCTGTTTCGGTGCAGATCCGCTGGGTCCAACATTGCCAATGACAAGGTGGGAATACCGTGAGGAGGTCTTCTCCCCCCCCACTGACTGACGAGCCGCGACTAGCGCGAAGAAGAGGTGCAAAAAAAAATACACCTGCATGCAGATCCGGCACTTCTTCCGGACAAGGCATGCGATATTATGTGCAAATTCATGTAAGAATTGTCACATGTCATGTAACCTCAATTACATCAGGCAACTCTTGCAAACATCAGCCATCGGAGGAGCCTCCTTTGCTCCTCCGCTTGATGTTTGTGGACAGTAACACGTCAAGAGCAGCTCCACAATAAAGTATGGCGTGGGAGGGGGTGAGTGGGTGGGTGGGTGGGTGACGCCCCCTGTGTCAGAACGGCTGGCTAAGGCGCAGGGGGCGCAGGAGGCGAATGGGCCCTCTCTGGGAAGAGTCTACATCTCTCCCGCCCCATCACCGCCTTCAGCACCACACAAAACCAGTGTTCCACCCACCATTCCGCCCCACACCCCCCCCCCCCCATTCAGTGCAAAAAGGAAAAAGAATGCGAGAAGGTGCTGAGGAGACTTGCCTTTGCCTTCACTCTCGACAACCAAACCCTATATTTCCGAGCTCATTACTCGAGTGCCTAACCCAAATACTTGGGTGATAGCAAATATTCGGTGATTTTCCCCCTGTCTATTCAACAGGAGGGAATGAGCCTCGCGAGTATCCGACACCACACAGGCCGATCGTCCTGGGTATTCGAGCTGGTTATGGGATTTCAAAGTTTCGCCCCTTCACCTCCACCCCCTCCCCACACTGCACACAGCATACTGTGCCCCCCAAATACAGGCCGGGGGTGCCTCTTGTTCTGTTCTCGGTGCCTGCGTTACTGAGTGAAGCGAGGTCAAAAAAATAGCACCCCCCCCCCCCTCCCCTGCATCTTTTACAATTCCCCACACACCCCTCCGTGCATCGCACTCATAGATCTCAGTCACACAGGCCTGCAATATCGAGTGAAAAAAAAGGGGGGGGGGCGTGGTGGAACTCTGTGATTTACCTCTTCTTCTTCCTGCTTGTTCACGCACCCCTCGCACCCCCCACCCCACCCATCCAACCACCCCTGCTGATACCGCTGATTCTTATCTATCGTTACGTTCAGTTGTTCTGTCATCGTTGTTGTTTCAGTTGCCCTATTACCCTCTGGCACGGCCCCATGGCCCACACTCCTGCCCCTTCTTTGTTATTCTGGTCTGGCGTTTGGCGCCCACAGCAATAGCCCCATATCTTTGCCATTGAGAACCTTCGATCCCTACATCTCTTTCGCGCAGAGGCTGTGGGTCAGGATGCCTAGGCCATCCTCTCATTCAAGAGCGCCCCCCCCGCCCACGGAAACCTCACGGCAACGGCGGGCTGGTGGGGCAATAAATGGGGGAAGGGGTCTGCGGGTGTGGTCGGAACAAAAAAAATCATGGCGAGTTTCGGGACTCCATCCCGTCAGGACCAAACTGGGGAAGGGGAGCCCGGAAAAGTGTGGCCTGTTGCAGGTTCAGGGGGGGGTCGGGGGGGGGGGGGGGGGCGCCGGGTCTCGCACTGCCCAATGCTCTTCGAGGTTGTGTTGGCGTGCGTTCCTGAATATGCAGGGTTGTTATATGAGTTTTCACGAAGGAGTACCGACGAACACACACACACACACACACACACACACACAGTTAGCCACAAGCACCACCCGGCCAGGTCGGGTGGCGGCGCCGCGACTTGATCACGTGGTTAGCGTGGTCAGGACACTAGACTGAGTGCGCTACGCAAACTCTGGTTTCAAACACAGTGAGCCGTCACGACACAATAGAGCAGATCGAACTGAGGGAGCGTCACCTGGAAGAGGGGCGGTGACGAGAGGGTGCCGAGCTAACAGGGCCTGATGAGGAGTTTGGTTACGTACAGCCCTGCGGCATAGCTCTCAGTGACTCGGTCAAATTGACTGACTGACTCCGACCCAAAAGTTGTCCGGGGGCTATTTTACTGACTGACTCCGACTGACTGTGACCCAGAAGTTGTCTGTGGGTCACAGTCAGTCGGAGTCAGTCAGTAAAATAGCCCCCGGACAACTTTTGGGTCGGAGTCAGTCAGTCAATTTGACCGAGTCACTGAGAGCTATGCCTGCGGCAAGAAGAACTTGATTGCATGAATCGTGGGTGTGCTCAGGACATGATGTCTTCCCCAAAAAAAACATAAAACATGCTTGCCGTGATGGAAGTGGTTTCCCAGACTTCGATGGGCACCGTGCCTTCTCTTTGTGCCAAAATCAATTGTGTCCGTGGGGTGTCGGTGTGCCTCTGTTTGACTGCGGGTCCCACTTGCGCGGTGCCAGGGAAACAAGGTGCGAAGGTGCAGGCGCCTTCCCAGTGTGGAAACGTGACAAGACCCCACCCCGCCCAACAACAGCCGCCCCTCCCGACTTCCCCCGAGACACCCTGCATGCAATCGGCGACTCCTGCACGCATCCCCCCACCACCACACCACCACCCAGGCTTCTGCATTCGAGGGAGTTGGTCACCTTCCCCCCCCTCCCCTGCTCACCCCCCACCCCCCCCTCACCCCCACGACTGACGGGCCACCTGCCACCTGGCTTCCACGCCACCCCCCGAAGTGCCGTTACTCAGTTGAACAGTAACCACCACCGCCTCTCTCCCTCCCACCTCAACCCACACCTCCAAATGCAGCCCCTTCCGCGCTTCACCACCCTTTGCGTCTTCTCCGCCGTGCTCTGCGCACGACTCTGCGGTGCCAGCACCCCTGCGTCTCAGGCTTCGTCTGATTGGGCCGGCAGCGATGCCCAGCTTCTCTACATCCGCTTCCGCTTCGAGTGCCCCTCCGGCTACGCCAGGATCAGCTCTGTGAACAGCGAGCAGCCCTCACGCGAGTGCGAACAGGCAGCGACATACCTTGGCCTTAACTACGACACCCTCTACAGCAACTCCAGCGCGGTGGACGCCGCTGGCGACGCGGTGGGGGACACCGGGTGCTACGTTAACCGGAGCCTGCTCTACTATGTCCCACCCCTGCTGGCGGATGCCCAGATAGCCTCCGAAGGCCGTGGCATCGTGCTGCTCTGCAAGAGACTGCCGCTCCCCCCATCGACGCCTGCTCCCTGCGACTGCCCCCTGGCGCCTGTGGCGCTGTCGCAGTCTGGCGGAGACTGCGTGAATATGAACGGGGTGATCCTGCTCGGGGTGTCCACACTGCTTTACCTCATCCTGGGGCTGCCTATTGTGTTTTACTGCATCATGAAGCGCAGGGATGCCTCGGGGTGCGATGCTGTCGAGAAGAACTGTAGAGGTGTGGCGGATCGTGACTCCAACGCGTCGAATCTGGAGGCAGCGGCGGGTAACTCACCCCTGTCTGCGGATCCGCCTTCCGGAAATGGGAGCGTGCGCTTCTCCGGGCAGGCCAGCATCGCTTGCCCAGACCCCCACTTCCCGCGCCTCCTGCCCCAAGCCCTGCCCGCCCCGTCGAGTAGCTCCGACTCGTCGTTCTTTACACACCCGAACTATTCGGATCTTTCGAAGAAGGTACCCCCAGCATCGTCGCTGCGGAGAGATTCCTGAAGAAGGGGGCAGGGGTGGGGGGCAGGGCTGTAAATAAGGTTTGGGGGTCAGGAGTCGGGAGTCGGGAGTCGGTTATTTACAGTCACCTAAGGTACCTGGGGTGGGGGGCTGGGGGGGACGGGCGGTCTCAAACCCTACTCAATCCTGCACGCATCCTGTAGTACGGCCACCTCTGCCGTGGAGAGTCCCATGGACCCTCCAGCAGTCGCCCACCATTCGGTCAGGGCGGACTGACTCGGCGCTTGCGGGGTCTTCCCGCGTGCGAGGTGGTCCGCGAAGAAGCACGCGACGCACAGCGCCATGTTGGCTGTCCCAGCCAACCCCCCACTTCGCCCGCAGCGCCCCACACGCTGCGAGCACCTCACTCACGGCAGCAGTATTTGGCTGCATAGCTCTCAGTATTTCCCGTGCATGCAGCGCATGCATCCACAAATTTTGTGGATGCATCCACACACAGCCTGGAGCTCCGAAGCCCTGCATGCAGGCCTGCCTGCAGTGGATGAATGCCTGTATGCCAAATCGAAAATCCATTTTTTGACATTTTCGGGCATCCCTGGATGCCGTGGATGCATGCATGGATGCATCCACACCATCCACGGCCCCACTGAGAGCTATGTTGGCTGTGAGTCAAACACTAATGCCTCTACCTGAGGCATGTTTTGTGTCGCAACAGTTGCGTCACATGTGTGACGCATCTGTGTGGAGTGTGTGTGGTTGTGCACGTGTGCGCTGCGGTATGCTCAACCACCTGATGGGGGCGGAACACAACTCTTCTTGGGAGCTGCCAGGATCTGGCAAAAGGGGCGGGAAAGGGGCGCCGTATTCACAGCAGTGGTTTGGCAATGAACTCACCCCAGTTCAGAGACCGGTAATGAAGAAGATGACTGGGAGGCACACACCATGTCCCACCCAGCGGGACCCCCACACCCCCACCCACCCATCGGGACCCCCCCTCCTCGGGTGTTCCAAAAACCCTTTCTTTTGAATATTTGGAGTCTGTGCGGATCGCAGTGGGGTCATTTTGGCCATGGGGTGCCTAATACCTCACATTCCCTAAGGGAAGCAAGGCAACCCTCCCAATCCCAAAAAATCCGGCGCGAGTCGGGAGTCGGGAGTCGGCCTTATTTACACCCCTGGTGGGGGGGGGGGTAAGGTGCGGCAGATGGTGTATTGTGGTCGTTTCGGATGGGGGGGGGGAGGGAGGGTCGCTTGGCCTATGAAACTGTGGCAAATGCTGGGTTGGGCATGCTGCGGTTTTGGACGGCGGGGGGGGTGGGGTGGGGAGGTGCCCTAACACGGTGGGATCCTGAAAAATGTAGTACTATTTTTGTCCACTATAAGTTGCCACTATATAGTGACTATATACTGGACACATAGTACTATATGGAAAAGGTATACTGCCGAATTTGTCACACTTACTCGCTACATACTGGACACATTCTCAATTATACTGGACACATACTGGGCAAATAGTGGCACGGCGACTATAATAGTCGCCATGTCAGTATTATAGTGACTATTATAGTGGACGTGCGACTATTATAGTCGCATGTCCACTATAATAGTCACTATAATAGTGGCACGCCACTATTATAGTGACTATTATAGTGGACATGCCACTATTATAGTCACTATTATAGTGGACATGCGACTATAATAGTCACTATAATAGTGGGCATGCCACTATTATAGTCACTATTTTTGTGGACCTGCGACTATAATAGTCACTATAATAGTCGACATGTATAGGGGGACCCTTTTCGATTTTTTTTTCGGATGGGTCCATTTTGCACATTTGAGCCCATTTTCGAGGGAATTTTTGGTTTTTGAGCCTGTTTTGAGGCCTAAAACGCATTAAAACGGCCCCGCGAATTTGGCCTGTTCGGCCTTGGTGAAAATTCGCCTCAAAAATAGAGCAAAAAAAATCTGGCCCCAAAGTCTGGTCCTTGTGATCTGGAACCTTCCATTTTCGAAGAAAGTCGTAGAAACCCCGAGATCTTTGATCCTGATCACACAGACGGTCCCAAAAATGAAGCACATCATGTTTGGGTCATTTCGTGGATTACAGACGGTACAGACGTGTGTCAAAATTGACGGTATCCAGTATGTCAAGAGAATGCATCAAAAGAGCAATGACGACACGGCCATTGCTCAGAACCATAGCTGATTGTCCAGCTATTTTAAACTCCCCCCGACCCTGCCCGGCCCCCCTGACCCTGCCCTGTTCAAGCTCGTGCCCCCACCCATCGCATTGCTCCCTTGTTGCCTTGCTTTGCGCTGCTTTTCTTTTTCAGAATTTTCAGATTTTTAAAGTTCAAGACGGAGTGCTTTTTTGCCGAAAGTTTAGGTGACCCGATGATGGGGATGCAGCACCCCGAGGGTCTTACCTACCGGGCGGTTGGGGGGCAACTTTGGGTGCAGATTTACGTACACAAAGCGGCGTGAGACTGTGCATGTCAGCGGCCTTGCGTGGTGGCCCCCCTAGGTGACTATGTTCGGATGTCTGGGAATGGAATGAAAACCCCCATATGGCTGCCTGCGCCCTTGTGGAATTAGAGGTGGTCGGGAATCGGTCGGAAACCAGTACTCCTGCTGGCGCTCGTCGTGTGTGTGGAGCATCTGTAGACGCCCGGCAACTCAGCCATCTTGCCCCCGCGCAAGCTCTGCCTGGCCGTGGAAGAGGATGACACACGGTCTGAATCTGGACTCTCTCTCGTGGTGGCACCGAATAACTGTGACTCTAGGTGACTCCACATAAACATACTCCCACTGGTCTGTGGCAAAGGGAGAATGACTATATGCCTTGAGAGAGAGACCTCCGGCCTGAAAGGACAAGCATGAAAAGCCGGAATAGATCAGATAGAGTACAGACTCAGGTGCACGAACCGATCCTTCGGCAGCTACCTGCTTGGTTTGCTGGTGTATGGTTGAGCGCTGCTTGTGTACGTAAATTTTGCTTATATGAACACTCCGCCTTCACCAAAGGTGAAGAACTTCCCAAGACAAGCGGTGTGGCACCCCCGTGGTGTCGCGCCCCTTTGGACATCGACCCCAGCGGTAACCCGCAGGTTGTTGTTTCTTCAAAGAAACACGTCGATTCTGTCCCCCACAGCAGGGGTTTCCCTGCTGACCCATGTATGTTTTCTCATTATTATTATAACAGTTGATACAATACACTAGCTCGGCAAATGCCTGGAGCCCACCGGGAAGGTGTGTCGACATATAGCTCGGCACACGCCTGAAGCGCCACCGTGACGAATTTTTTCGTCTCTGCTGAATCCCTCCTACACAGGGGGGCTTCCGGTTCCTGTCCATGCAGAGGTTCTCAAGGCAGATAATGCCTAGACTTGTGGTGCACTCTCGTTTGTTGATCCAGAGACGAAAAATGTGGAACGGCATGCTGCCCGTTTCTTCATTTTTCACCTTGCGGTGCAAGGGGGCCACCCTCACAGGGGAAAATGTAGAACGGCATGCTGCCCGTTTCTTCATTTTTCACCTTGCGTTGCAAGGGGGTCGCCCTCACGAGGGAAAAATGTGGAACGGCATGCTGCCCGTTCACTCATTTTTGCCTTGGGAGACACCCATTTGCCAAGGCGTTCCGCAAGGGAAACGCACCACTTCGGCATGCAAGTAAAATGGCCAGTATATACTGGACATGCCGTCACTAAAATAGTGACTATTATAGTGGACATGCGTGTATGCGACACTACAATAGTGGACATGTTCAGTATTTTCTGGACATGCCACTAAAATAGTGGCTATTATAGTGGACATGCGTGTATGCGGTCACTATAATAGTGGACATGTTCAGTA
>OY723293.1:1688600-1755144 GCA_963210315.1 Rhynchopus euleeides
CACACCAACACTTCCGCGGGCAAAATAATCTCTGTGTTTCGTGCGATCAACGAAAACCATTGTCTCGTTTACCCTTCCACGAATCCCAGCTGAATACATTTCCTGCCGCCGGCATTTCATGTTTTTTTTTTGCGGCACAAGCAAACCAAAGATACCTCCCCTCCCCTCTCCTCCCCTCCACCACTTCATTTAGTTTCTTCTCTGCACGCATGTTAGAGCAGGGAGGATATCCGCTCTCCTCAACATCCTACGTTCCTCTTCGTCTCGGTGTGGCCTTGTCACTTCCCACCGATCCTTCGGGGCCTCTTCTGCTGTGAGTTACGACCATTGGCCGGGGGCGTCGCCCCTTCCCCCTTCCCCCGACCACCCCCCCTTCCCAATGATTTTTGTCTGATTCCCTCCCCAGGTGTCCGGTGTGCGTGCCGTTCCCCGCCTTTTTTTTTTACTAGTTACGAGCGACGAAGCGTAGCGAAGTCGCGAAGTAACGAAGGAAATCGTACGACTGAAGCTTTGGATTAGCACCTCATGCCACTTCACAGGGCCTCAACACAGCCTTGAGACAGCAAGTGTGCGCTCAACAAAAAGTAGTCCGGAACTGTTCTCCCACAGTTGCTAGACAGGGTGTCTATAATAAAGCGAAAGGAGTACGATTTTGAAGGAAAAAACATACACGTTCCGGTCTTTGTGGGTGCCTTTGAGAGTTTAGCACGTTGCCTTGTGTGTGCGAGGAACGCCCCCTATACCCCTCCGTGGTCTCCACCCCCCCTACCCGTTCATCTGATCAAATGGCCCCCACCCCCCCTCGTGAATACTACCCCCGATCCAAACGGCAAAAAACTGGACCCAAGGGTCTGGAATACACCTTTGGATAGCGGACTTTATACGCGGGGTGGGGGTGGGGCAGGTCAATTTGTCGGGTGCCGCTTGTCTCCCCTTTTGTGACGCGACTCGCGCTGCTGCACTTCTGAACGAAGACCCCCCCCCCCTAGGGGGGGTCAAATGCCACCCTTTTACGTGGACAAACACGATTTTTCAAAAAACCGGCGCAGAGGCCCCAAAGCCCCCGTAAACCCTCCAAACCCCCCCAGATCGGTCCGGAAACCCATCGAACCCCACTTTTCCACCATTCCGGGCACCTCAGGTGCCCGAATTGGGGTACCTAAATTTTGTGCCACCGTTTGGTACCGGACAGTGCCACTGTGTGGGAGGTTGGAAAAGAAAATGCCCCAACACACCACATCTGAGGGTTGCAATGCATGTTGCTTGCCAACCACGTCATCCGGTGGGTGTCAGGCGCTATGTAGGTGGCATTAGCCAGGTCTTCGATGAGTTCTGGCTTGTATATGTACCTCCCTGCCACCATGCACCGGGAGGCTGCCTGTAGGTACGGAACAAGTCCAGATGGTCGTGTGATTCCTGTGCAGCAGTGCTCCACAACCGGGATGTGTTGACAACGACTGTTGCAACACGAGCTGTACATTCCGGAACACACGAAGTGCGCTGTCGTGGTACCCATTGTGCCAGAATTGGTAGTTGCTGCGGTCTACTTTGCCTGGCCCAAGAGCACTGGTACTGAACGGTGCAATATGCGTGGCGAGGTGAATGCAACGGAAGGGCGCAAAGTCAATACAGCTCTCGGATGGCGGGTGGTGGTGCCACTAGTGTGTGACGTTCACTCGAGGATACAACGCATCACAATGAATCAGCAACCGTGGACCGAGTACAATACGCTCTCTGTGGCTGGTGTGGGGGACAAAGGCAGTGCCTGTGCCGCAGGCAGGGAGGTACATATACAAGCCAGAACACATCGAAGACCTGGCTCATGCCACCTACATAGCGCCTGACACCCACCGGATGACGTGGTTGGCAAGCAACATGCATTGCAACCCTCAGATGTGGTGTGTTGGGGCATTTTCTTTTCCAACCTCCCACACAGTGGCACTGTCCGGTACCAAACGGTGGCACAAAATTTAGGTACCCCAATTCGGGCACCTGAGGTGCCCGGAATGGTGGAAAAGTGGGGTTCGATGGGTTTCCGGACCGATCTGGGGGGGTTTGGAGGGTTTACGGGGGCTTTGGGGCCTCTGCGCCGGTTTTTTGAAAAATCGTGTTTGTCACCCCCATTTGACCCCCCCTACCCCCCCCCCCCCCCTCCCCCCGGTGGTTTCGACAGTGGGAGGTTGTGTCGCAATGTGTCAAACTGTGTCACTTTTGCCAACGTTTGAAAGGGGGGTGGTAGTGCTGCACCTCCGATGGCCACACAATCTGGTTCCGACACCGCATGTCGGTGGCGGCATTCAGCACCACCGACGCGCCGCTGCTTCGCCCAACCGGGGCTGTGGTGCTGCACAAAAAGACGTGGGGGGTGTCGTTTCCACAGCAACAAAGAACCGACAATGATTATGAAGTCGGGGGAGGAGGGGAAGGGGGGGGGGGGGGTAGGGGCAGGCACATAAATGGTTTTGGAAATTTTCCGACGCACTCTCTGAATCTGAAGTGATTGGCGGTGTGCCCCTCTCCCCTAATACCCTCCCAATGCAATACCAACCCACACCCCATTATATCATCCCCTCGCTGTATCTCTGAGTTCTTTCCCCCCCCCCCCCCCCCCCTCCCCATTTTACCCTTCCTTTTTTTTGACAAGAAGGCACTGCGGGGTGTTGTCCGCACAGCGTTGCCGGCGCGTCTGCAGCAGAGAGAGTGGGTAATGCCACTCTTTGTTGCTAAGGCCGTCTCACTTGGGGTGTGTTGCCGTGCCACAACACCCCTCCGGGGGGGTGGGGCACAGATAGTTTTACTCTTTTTCCTCCGGAGTTTTTTGGCGCCGCAAACAACACCACCTTATCTTTTTTGAACGATTTGAACGGTTTTTTTTAAGCCCGTGTTCGTAACGCCCCCCGGAGTGAAGGGCATCCCCGGGTTTTCTCTCCCTTTCTCTTCTCTGCTGGGGGGGTGTTCTCGCGACCGACGAACACCCGCTGGTTCTTCTCCCCCCCCCCCCCCCTCACTGATTTGCAGATCGACGCAAGGTTTCTCTGCAGCAGCAGCAGGGGGGAGAGGGTCTGGGCGCGACCCAACTCAGAGCCCTCCCGATGAAAACCGCTGCTGTGTGCCACGCCGACACTGCATAGCGTCATCCGTGGGGAGGGGTGAACCGCCCCTCTCTCCCTTTCTCTCGCCCTCTACACAGGCGGCCGCGTATCACTACATCTCGGACACAACCTGCCTAACATGAGTGAAAAGGAGAGGCTAAATAGCTGTGCCCCACGTTCTTCTGTACGGCACGATTGTCGGGAGGGGTGGGGGGGGGGGGGGGGGTGGGGGTGGGTCTCGGACCCGCATTCCGGCGAGTCGAAAGCACAGAACAAAAAAAAGCCATCCGTATTGCCGACTCTTCGGCTGGGGGGGTCTGCGGCCGGGCGGGTCGAATCCGACTTCTGAGTCGCGTGCTTCAGTATCCCCCTCCCCTCCTCCGATGAGAACCTCCCACAAAGGTCTCTGGCACTGCCGGCTTTCATTTGGGATGGCCCTCGTCCCCCAGCCCCCCCCCCCCCCCCCCCCCCCCCCTCACACCTTCACTCTCCAACACCCCCACCCCCCTTCCCCAGGCTCTCAAGATTTTGACAAGGCATGGCTGTGATATATAGTTACAAATTCGGAAGGAAAAATATTTTAATCCTTCCCCGAGCCGTATTCCCAGGGGTGCGCCATCTCAAACCAAATAAAAATGCCCTGGAACTTGCTTTTGTAAAAGCGAAAGAGGAGAGAAGAAGAAGGGGGGTCTCTTTGTGTTTGTGTGGGCGATCTGTCGCGGCCTGCTGTGTGTCCCCCATAGGCCCTTCAGAAGATGCTTCAGTGGCTTCGGTGCTCTCTGCAGCTGGGCGAGCAAAAATGCGGGTAAGAAGAACCCCCCCCGGACTTAGGAAATAGCGTCACCCTCCCCACACGCACCCTCTCTCACTTGAGGGGCCGGGAAGAGAGTGGGTGTGTGTCTTGTGTGTGTGTGGGTGTGTTAGAGCAGAGCCAACAATAATTGTTCAAACCATCGTTCACTGCTTAGCACATCTTACTCTGGGGACCTAAGGGCGAGGGGGTGGGGCTTGCGGCCTGCCCTCATAAGCGCCCTGTGTGTTCAGTAAGCTTGCCTTTCTTTTGGTGTGTGAAGGGGGGGGGGAGGGGGTGGGTGGGTCGGGGGTGATCGCGTTGCGCGCAATTGCAAGCAACTGCCGAAGAACAAATAAAATCTTGTTTGGTCCGCTATGTCACGTATTGCTCACATGCTGGTTTAGTTTGGCGCAGTCGGCTTGGGGGGGGGGGGGGCTTTCTGTGTATTTCACTGGGTCTTTACCCCACGCTCGTCCCATTTCGTCAGGCCTGGGGGAGTGGTGTGGCAGAACAGAGCGGGGAGGGGGTGGGAGGGGCGTCTGTCTGTGTTTCCAACAACAGAATTTTTCGAATTGTTTTGCTTGTCGCGCTGTCCACGATTCAGCAAGGGGGAGGCCCGCTGAAAAGCCCGAAAAATTCATCAGGCCCTCGATGGAGGCGACAAAAAGTGCGCCCAAGGGCTGCGTGCAGAAGTGACTTTGCGCAGAGGGGGGAAGGGTATATATGGTGCTGTTTGTGCGCCAACAAATGATGAAGGCTGGGAGGGGGTGGGGGGATATAGCGAAAGAAGATACCGATATCCGTACGAAACATGCGATACCTGGGACCCCCCGTGTTTAAGTCCCCCCCCTGGAGGCGATTTTCGGCCGGGGGGGACTTAAACACGGGGGGGGCGGACCTAAACACAGGGGGGGCTTAAACACGGGGGTGGCACAGTGGAGACCAAGAAGACCTCTTCCTCTGCTGTCGTAGGGGGGTAATTCCGGTTCGGATGGACTTTTGGCACCCCACTTTTCGACTCAGACAGCACCTGGAGGGCCTAGGGGCCACCTGATGACCCTCCAGACCAGCCCACCCCCGTGTTTAGGTCCCCCTGTGTTTAAGTCCCCCCCCTGCCAGACCCCCAGGGGGGGACTTAAACACGGGGGTAAGGGGGGGGGACTTATACACGGGGGGTCCCAGGTACCGCAAATATTATGGAACGCTGGTGGCTTGGCGTTCCAAAATACTTACGTTTCCGGCAAATGAAAAGGGTTGTCCTGTCGATATCTTTCTCGTTGTGATTATTTGGGGAATCCCCCACCCTCCCATCTTTTTCTGTTGTTCACCCACAATGACATACGGCGTACATTGCAGAGGCGGTGGGGAGGGGGGGGGGTAACAATTGCACCCCCCCCCTCCCCCTTCCCCCCTTTACCCTCCCTCCCTTGCACTGCAGCTTCTTTTAGATTGCCAGTTCCCACGATCTCGGGTATGTTTATTACAAAAGCTCATTCACACAAAAAAGACACGCGCAAAATCAACGCCTGCAGAAGCGCGCCGAATTCAAGGCGCATCAAATCTGTGTGTGTCTACACTAATATAAAAAGATTCACGTGTGTGTGTGTGTGTGTGTGTGTGTGTGTGTGTGTGTGTGTGTGTGTGTGTTTGGCGGCAAGAATCGCCTCACCACTTTCCTTTATCGTTGTATTTCCCACTCTCTCTCAGGAAGGTTCGAGAGTGAGCGAAGAACACGCCGCCCATCTCTTCTCTCTCCCCCCCCCCCCCCCCCCCCGTTCTTCCGTGCATATGTGCGGGTGTAGCAGCAGCGGTTTCCACTCGACCCTGAATATATCGGGGGATGTCGGTGGCGTGGATGATTTTCCTCATCCTGCAATGTTTGCGCCGCAGAAAAATATGCTGAGCTGGCCGTTGTGTTGCAAGATCTTGCGGGAAAAAAACGGTAGGGATTGGGTGGGAGGGATGTGAAAGTCTGTCGTCCACAATCAAATGCAATACACGCTGGGTTTGTGTCATCGGTCCAATTGTTCCGTGATGGGAGAAGGCTGGGCGTGTGGGTGTCAGATACCCCTGATGGAGAGGGGAACGGAGGGGGGAAAACCCCGTTTTTGACCCCCCCCGTCTCCGAGTGCCGCGGGAAAACGAAGTCAGAAAAGCAACTCGATGTTGCCGCGACCGCCCCCCCTCCCCCCCACAGCCCTGAAATCTCTTAACGAACAAGCTGGCATGCAAATGGAATCTCCCGACGCAACAAGCGGAGGGGGGAAGGACCGCGTCTCTTTGCTCTGGCAGTTGATTTTCCCGCACATTCTATTGCTAAGCTGGGCAGTCCTCCGACGAACCCTTTTGCGGCAGCATTCCCCCAGCTGCTTTGTTTTTTTGTTAGTTCGGCGTAGCCAACTGGGGAAACTTTCTGTGCCTTTAGCTGGATCGTGCGTCCCCACTCACACCACTTCATCAGACCGGGGAGTGGTGTACACAAAGAGTGGGGTCTGCGTTCCAACAAAAACAGCACACCCCGTCACCCCACAGGGACTGCACTGGACTGCACGCAGAAGCAGGTCACTATGGCGGCTGTGCTTGCTGTTGCAGTTGCACTGGTCAGCAGCCACCGTGTTGTCGGTGCCGACCCTCCCCAGCAGGACCAATGCAAGCCGGTTAACGCCACCGAACCTTCACAGTGCCCTGCGACGATCGGGCCGCCCTGCCCGCCGTGCTACACCAATCTGGCTGATGAGTACCACCCAGGGGACAATGTGTCGTTTGACGCAGCCGACCAGGCAAAGCTGCACGACTTCACAGAGTGGTACCTCGGCTGGTGGGGTGACAACTACCCGCCTGCTAAGGTGAGCGAGGGGTACAACCTCTTCCTGGGCTCCGCTGGCAGGGGCAATGTCTTCCTGAGGGCTTATCTCGATGGAGGTTCGGCCAACGCCACCCTGCTCCTGACCGCAGAGCAGTACATCAACAAGTCGATCGACCTGCTGCCCCGCAAGCAGGAGCACGCTTCCTACCTGTATGGCCACATTGGGGTGTGGTTCCTCAAAGCTGTTGTCGACATCGTCAAGGGCGACACTGCTTCAGTTGCTTCCTACCAAGCCCTCATCACCTCCACCATCGGGAATGCTGCGGATGCCATTCGCGAGAAGAAGACAACGACAGCTGATGGGCTGTCCCTGCAGGACTGCACCCTCGCTACAGGCGTGTCGGGGATGCTGCACGGAGCCCTGCTCTACAACGCATATTTCGGCAAGGATCTGGTGCCCCCAGCGGACATCGCAGCCCTCGCCTTTCACATCCTGGATATGGGGATCGCGACAGGGAAGGAGCAGAAGCAGGAGATTCTCATGTATGAGTCGTGGGCAAACTGCTACCTTTGGGGCCCCGCGCGCGGCATCACGGGGGCTATCAAGTCGATCTTCCTCGCCTATGAAAAATACCCGGATGTCCTTGCAGACCTATTCACCCCTGGATCCGACTACTATGTGTGGCTGAAGAGGACACTCGACTACTTCGTTACCATCCAGCTTCCTGATGGGAATATGCCGACTGCTCTTGCTGGAGGATGTGCCCGATTCGACGGCAACGACGATGACGCGAAGGTGCAGTGGTGCCACGGTGCGCCTGGGTTCATCAGTGTCTACCTCGAGGCGAGCGTCTTGTTTGCGAAGTTGGCTCCGGAGTCGGCGACGCAGTATTTCACTGCAGGAGTCTCGACGGCAAACACAACCTGGTCCCGCGGGCTGCTGGTGAAGGGGACCATGTTCTGCCACGGCATCGGAGGCAACATCAACATGCTCCTCGAGGCATCGAGTTTCCTGCGGAAGCTCGGGCAGACCGAGCTTGCCGACGTGATGCTGTGGCGTGCGAAGCAGTTCACCCTGTGGACTCTCGACTGGGGTAACCTGCATGCGACGCGCCTCACGCAGAGTGACAGAGGGTACTCCATGTTCCAGGGGAACTACGCCATCCCCATGGTGTACACAACTCTCCTCCGCGCCCCTTCCAACTCCCCCGCCTGCCAGCCGGGCTGGAATCTCTGCGTTTGAGCATCTCTTTGGGGAGGGAGGGGAGGGGAGGGTGTGTGGCTTCCATGCACTGTCTGCCTCTTCCCAGCAACCGTGGGGTATGCGGCTTAAGTTGACTCGGTATGGGGTATTTTTTAAGCCGCATGATTTCTTTTTGTTTCTCTCACGCCGTCTCTAGCTCCTTGGGGCGTGGGTATGGTGTCTGTAGTGTGTCACGTGATTAGTCCAGGTTTTAGATTTTGCAGGTTACGCTTGTGCATACCAAGGACCCACGTGGCGTCTGTAACTGGTGAACTGACTTGCCCTTGACTGAAGGATCGCATGCAACGGCACATTATCAAGCTCACGCTTGCGTGTGGAGGCCAGTGGAGGTCGCTCCGACACTTCGTGCGAGGTCTCCACTGCAACAAATGATTCACGCTTGTATGCCTTGTGGAAGCGGCCAGAAGAACACAACCCGCACCACCTGCGACAGGTGCGGCATGACCACGATCCAAAGTCGTTCAAATCATTCAGAGGCTTAACGTGTGTCTGCGGCCACCCTTCCACCTTCTCCCTGTCTTTCTCCAGCACGCCACCCTGCTGCGGGCAGTAAGAACAAAGACCGAAGCGGAATGCAAGCCCAACGGATACTGTGCGCCGGGGTGGATGAACTGGTCCCTCCACAGACGGCGCGGTGCCGACACGCCGGTCCAACATTCCACGCGGGATACGCGCGGCACAACGTTGGTGAAAAGTGTGGCGTGGTGTTGCCCAACATGGCTTGGGAGAGTGGGTCGCTGCCCTCCACCCCTTCCCCCTTACCAGTGGTTACGCTCCGCATGCGGAACATGCGGATTTCCGTAGGGTATTTTTTTTTTGGCGAAATCCGTACGTACGGTTTCCACATGCGGATTTCCGCATGTGCCTGGGTAATTTTCCCCGCCTCCCCCTCCGAACGTCAACCAAGCGTCAAACTATATACACTGGGGCGACGCTAAACTAGCGTTACACCGGGTCGATGGTCGACGTCGATGAGGTTTTGCAGGAACAGATGCCCACTACCGTGGCCTCCGGCGGCTGGGGGGCTCCGCCCCCCAGACCCCCCTGTAGTGTGCGTCTCGTACTCCGATCTCATAAGGTCAGGGAATCCAACCACTCCAGTAGTCTCAGGAGGACGCAGCCAATTCACACAGAATCTGTACGACCACAATGAACAGATGTTCACTACCGTGGCCTCTGGTGGCTGGGGGCTCCGCCCCCCAGACCCCCCATGTAGCGTGTGCCCGCCTAGTGACCAAGTCCTGGGTGGGTGCCGTCCGCAATAATTTTCAACTGAAAAAAACGGCACGTGCGGTTTTCCGTATGTAATTGTTTTTGCGTTTCCAAAACTGCGTAACCACTGCCCCTTACCCAAAAGGTGGGCTGCCACTTTTCAAAGAGCTGCACGGTGGACTCCAGCGGCCCTAGCGGGAGTCTGGGAGCGGGAGTCTGAGCGGGTGTCAAAGACTCCCGCTAGCGGGAGTCCAGACTCCCGCTAGCGGGAGTCTATACTCCCGCTAGGGGGAGTCTGACTCCCCCTAGCGGGAGTCTTTTCACCTATTTTCATCCATTTTTCCCATGATATACCGTATACGTAAATATTTTGGAACGTAAATATTATGGAACGTAATTATTATGGAACGTAAATATTTTGGAACGCTGGTGGGTTGGCGTTCCAGATTTTTTTCGTTCCATAATATTTACAGGGCTTTCTGCGACTCGGGGACTTGGACCAGGTGATCGGACGGCATACAGAGTCCCTGACGGGACCTACTCGTGCACTTTTCGCGCGATTCCTGAGGCAAGCCATCCTCACCACCGAGTCCCCAACTGGCCCTGTAAATATTATGGAACGTAAATATTATGGAACGGACCGGGCAAAAATGGGCCCGTTCCATAATATTTACGTATACGGTAGTTACAGTCTACTGGCGTGGGGGGTAAAATCATGGTGGAAGAGGGATGGGGAGGGGCTTGTTTTGCTTCTGTCAGTTTCCCCGGACTCTGGACTACCTACCTATCCTCCTGGTAGCGGCTGCACCTGCGGAGGTGAGCGGTTAGAATTTGAGGTGTCAAAGTGCGGCCATCGCCTGTCGTAGTTGTGTTACACCTTGGGCAAGACAAGCCATCCTGCAGGCCTCATCTTCTTCGTCAGAACTGTCATCCCCCTCCTGCTGTGCGCGTTGGTCAAGCGTGCTCAAAGTCGCCTCGGATGACACGAATGGTGTGAAAGTCGCCCCCAGCGGGATTGGCATTTTGCACAAGCAGAGCGATAATTTGCGGTGTCCTTCGGGGAACCGGGACAGGAAGTAGGGCGCGCTGATGGGTTCAACGAAGTCCTGTGTGTTGCAGTGCACAAACCCCTTCTGCAGCTGTGTCAACTGTGTGCAAAGAACATACACAGCCAATCTATGAGCGTGTCGGGTGTGCAGACACGGACACAGAATGACTTCTCTATACCCGAGGATCCCGTCCTGCGACAGGTGCGCAACCTTCCAAGGCATGCCCGATGCGCGCCGCTTCTCTTCTGCCATCGCAAGATCTCTCTCGTAAGTTGCGGAGCTGGCGATTGTAACGGCATCTTTCTTGCGATGTCCGTTCTCTGCTTCTTCAAATTCGTCGTTGTTCTGCAGAGGCACTGCATCTTCTGGAGCCCACCAATGATGGAGACTGTGTACGTAGGCATTGCGCGTTGATCCCTTTTCGGCATGCTCCATCAACCAGTGAAATATATGCCCTGAGATCCGAGCACGCAAGAAGGGAATCCGGGCTGACTCATTCGCGGCTTCAGGCTGCCCCCGACGACACGTTTGTATCCTGCACCTTGCCATACTTCGCCTCCACCTTGTATATGACGGAGAGCGCCCTCCTTCCGCATCGTTGCGACTTCCCTGACAGCGAACTTATCCATGTCAGGGAAGACATGGCGATGATTGCGTTGGCCACCTGGGTGCTGTGCTGGTGGAGCTCCTTGCTCAACACCGTTGCTAGGAGCCTTCTAATGGATCCCAGTGTCAGCACACTGCCCCCTTTTTTACTGGGGGGGGGCAAATACAAGGGTATACTCTTCTATTCACCGTGCCAGCTTACGTAATTCAGGGTTCCCAAAAAATTGTTTTTTAGCTGAAAAGTTGTCTACCATGCAAATACAAGAGTATATACTCTTGTATTTGCATACTAGAAATGTGGCCTCCAGGTGGGCCCTCATGGGGCAGCGGCGCCGAATAGACAATACGAGCGTCCTCTTGGCCTTTCCCACCCCCGAGGCGACTCCCACCCGACCGTGACGACTCCAGACAGGAGGCCCACTGGCCTGGGGGAGGTCATTGGAAGCACAAAATATGATGAAAACCCCACAAAAGTTCTCCAAAAGTCTAGTATGCAAATACAAGAGTATACTCTTGTATTTGCTCGGTGAACTTTTTAAAATCGCAATTTCTGGAGTACTCTTGTATTAGCATATACCCTTGTATTTGCATATACTCTTGTATTTGCCCCCCCCCAGTAACAGGGAAGGCCGTGCAAAAATCATGCACAATGTTCGTCGCCTCCGCAGCCTCGGGACTCTCTGCGCTCTTCTTCTTCTTAATCGACTTTGCCGCCGGCTTCGCTGCCGGCTTCGTTGTCGTCTTCCCCATTTTTGTGAATCAGGTCTGCGAGCTGGGATGGGTGGAAACGTCCGTTTCGTTTGGTGTGGCTGTACTTCAGTGACGAGTGCCACATTGCATAGGTATCATGGGAAAAATGAGTGAAAATAGGTGAAAAGACTCCCGCTAGGGGGAGTCAGACTCCCGCTAGCGGGAGTTGGACTCCCCCTAGTTGAGACTCCCGAAAAGGGTTACCCTACCCCCGCTGGAGTCCACCGTGTGGACGTGCGTTGATCTGCCATGATGAACAGAGTCAGGCAGTGGTATTTACCCAGTGTCTCCAACGATGCAGCAAAAAAACAACAGCAGTAGAAAACTAGTAACGTGTGTCAGTCTCATGTGTTGTTTGTCACATTCTTCTTGTCCTTCTCCTTTTCGGTTTTACTGGAACCCGGATGAAGCAACCCTCCCCCCGAAAAGTAAGGCTCGTGTTGCCACGGCGCACCGTGTATAACGTGCTCTCTCCATTGTCCCTTTCCTGTTGAAATCGAAACGACAGCCGCCCCTTTCTCCTCCCCCCGCCCCCTCCTCTGCCCTACTTACCCCTTCGCTGCGGCAAAGCCTTGCGACGCCTGGAAGATAGCTTCGTCTTGTTGTCCTGAGGTTTAGCGGGCTGCCGGCAGTGCACGTGGGTTTTTGGAGTGAATTATCGGGTTGTTGATCACTGGTGCAAGAGACGGCGATATGTTGGTCGGGGCTGCGGCCGCACCCCACCCACTCCATCCCCCAAACATCTCCCAAGCGTGCCTTCTTTCCAAGGCGTACACCTGAGCCCCTGCAGTGGACCACCAATGGGCTGACCGTACCGTACTGACAGTACCAAGGGGCCTTGTGTTTTATAATTACCGTATACCATAGTGTCATAACGGCCGTCATGGAGGGAGTGGATTTTCTGAGAATTCACTACCTCAGTTCCCGCTACCGAAATATAAAAACGGCCGTTTTCATGTTTTGTTGGCGAAAAAACGGCCGTTTTTTTCCCCCTCCTATTTTCCTTTGGAGATTCGCCTCCTGCTTACCGTACCGAGCTGAGGAAACACACTTGACAACTCCCTGTTGCCTGCACATGACATTGGGCACTGCGATTCTCTGTCGACTGTACAAAGAAAAATGGCTTCCGCCCTGCCTGTCGCTCGACAAGCAGCAGACACCCGAGAGCAGAGAGGAGTGTAGCAGCCCGGTTCGCCCCCGGGTTGTCCGAGAAATCCAGCACACCCTCGGAACGTGGTGGCCTAGTCGTAGATCACCCAGGCCCTGCTCGTGACCTCCCCGAAACAGAGGGGAGGTGGCACCGGAGTTCTGACACCCCTACGACTCATGCGGCCGCACGCGCTCGGGCACAGACGGCGGACCGCAAACCAGAAGGACTTCCCTGATTCCGTGCCGTCCCACCTTCTGCGCATGCGGTCGCCAGCCCAGGCCAGCTCCCCTGCCAGGGGCACTGGGGTGTCGTACTTCTCCACCTCAGACACTTTCTCGATGACATTCTCAATGTCGGTGTACACTGCGTCGACAGGGGCACGCCGTTGGCACACCCAGCTGCGCATCGCAGTACTTCTGGAGCAGCGATGCGAGGGTGCCGTCAGGCGGACGGCGGCCTGCAGGTGGGACTCGAGCCCAGCGATTTCGTGGGCATCTCTGCCAACCGCAGAAGCGACGCACACGTAGCAGGGCCGCTGTCCTGCAGCGGGCCCGGAAGATTGTATAAATGCCCGGGGACGTGGTGCAAGGTGCAGATCCACTCAAGCGGTGCAGGTAGTGTGTGTCGGAGAGAAGCGGGATCGCACGGCCGGTGGTGCCGTCTTGCTCGCCTGCTTCTCCCTCTCAGCTGCGTCAGAGATGTGGCACAGCACATCCTTCAGCGCCAGTGCGGTCGTGAACCCATCCAGCTGGTGCTGCATATTGCCCGGGATGATCGCCCGTGCCTTCGGGAATAAATCAGCGAAGGCGGTGTCCTTCTCATCCGGGGCTGTCGCCGAGATCAAGGGAAAGCTCTGTCGGAAGAGCCCTGATGCCAGTGAGCGACACCACCTCTGCCTGCACGGTCATCCACGACACACGTGCCTAGATTGGCCGCAACCATGTTCAGCCCCTCCTCGGGACACACTTCTTGACAGCATCATGCACCATGCCAGCCGGTGATCCGGTGAACAACGCACCCCGGGCGATCCGAAGTTGCAAGCCTGTCACTGAGGGTATCGCACTCCGACAGCGCCAGCTGTTTCCCTGGCTCTGCACTTTCAACGCTGCGTTCTTCTTCTTCTTGATATGGCGCGGTCCGTCAAAGTGGTCCACGAAGTCTGAACTCTTCGCATCATACTTGAAGGCGCGCTCACAATGCTTGCTGCAGGGTATCCCTTGCGGTGGGGAGGCACTCCTGGTGGTGGGATCTCGCCTGCTGACCCACGCCCCATACAAAATTCCCAGGTAAAAAAACGGCCGTTTTTTAAAATGCTGAAAATCAGCGGCCGTTTTTGCAAGTCCACAAAATACAAGGGATTTTTTAAAACGGCCGCTATGCAACCATGGTATACGTAAATATTATGGAACGGGCCGATTTTTGCCCGGTCCGTTCCATAATATTTACGTTCCAAAATATTTACAGGGCCAGTTGGGGACTCGGTGGTGAGGATGGCTTGCGTCAGGAATCGCGCGAAAAGTGCACGAGTAGGTCCCGTCAGGGACTCTGTGTGCCGTCCGATCACCTGGTCCAAGTCCCCGAGTCGCAGAAAGCCCTGTAAATATTATGGAACGAAAAAAATCTGGAACGCCAACCCACCAGCGTTCCAAAATATTTACGTTCCATAAACCCTGTGCCTGGATTTTTGTCCAAAAAATATCACGTTTTCGCACAAGGCAAAAAATGGTCAAAAAACCCGAGAATCGGGTTTGTAGGGTATAGGTCCCCTGTCTGAAAATGCAAAATATGACCCCGCAGGTGCCCCCAGTGTGATTCAAAATTGGAAAATCGACATTTTCCACCTACGGGAAATCCCCCAAATAGGGGGTGCCCAGCCACGATCCCCAAAAAAATGTCCCGCGCCTCTAAGGCACTCTGGATTTTTATTATGTCATCCAGATGTCACATCTGGGTCCAGGAACACCGGTTTTTGGCCTCAGGAAGTCGAAAATTATGTGTGGGAATTTTTATTCCTGACCAGGATCCCCTAAAAGGCCGATTTCCCCTGTTTACACATGGGGGATTTCATGCAACGCCCGCTCGTGTGCTGAGTGTGCTATCCGCGACGTGGACGCGGTCGCCCTCTTCCTCCCAGAAGCCACTGATCTTCCTCATCCAACTTCACCTCCGGATGTACGCGGCACGGGCTTGGGTTGTCCTGTCGCAGTGCAGCAGAAGTTCCTGTGCACTGCTGCCCAAGCCATTTCGGCTGCACGGAATATGCCACGCAGAGTAATCTGGTATCGCGTGACCAGCTCGTGAGGCTTGGTGCCCCGAATCGAATCGATAGGCTGCGAGGTGCATTGCCTCGGTCAGTTGATGTCCTTGCGTGAGCATTTTTGTGGACAACAGTCCCTTGGGTATCTGCAGCGCAGGTGCCTGCACTGGACCAGGACTCCTGATTTACCTCTGGCACTTGTTGATCGGAACGGATGCGGCGACATGCCACGGTGCGCATGGATAGCCATGCCGGCACGAAAGTACGTTCACGACGGTTGATTACCATTGCTGCACTCTGTCAGAACCCGAAGGGTCTCAGCACACCTGAACGCCCACCAGGCCCCCCAGCAGGGGGTGAAACCAAAGGGTCCCCCTGGGGTTTTTTGACCCAAAAATTTCGAATTCGACATGTCCCCGGGATTTCCACTATGTCGCAGATTTCGACCATTGGGTCAAGAAAACCTAAAAATCTAGGGGGGAGGTGCTGAAGGATTGCACTGAAAATTTTATCTAACTCGGTCAAAATTCCAGGCACAGGGTTTATAATATTTACGTTCCGGAGGTGTGCATGTGGAGTGGGGGAAGTCTGGACGAAGAAAGTACGTCGCAGTTGTAAACAGGTGTTGCTGTGTTGTCACATTGTTCTGCCACACACCAGCACACCACACCACCTCGCAGCCTCTGGTAGGACGGTATGGAGGTTCACATCGCGCTGTGGCCTGCTGGGGATGTGACGGTGGAGTTGTTTGACGATTCGACAGTGGAGACGTTGTACAAGGCTGTGGCCTCTGAGTCAGGCATAGACAACGACATCCCATTCGCACTGCGCATCACGGAAGGCGGGTGTGCCGGGCAGGTGGTCGAAGACATCCGCATGCTGGGTGACGGCGACCGCATCGCTGTTGATCTCTCGGAGGCACAAATGGCGCAGTTGCGCAAGCTGCACACAGAGGCGCTGACGCAGCTGATGCACAACTCCCACGAGTGTGTCGACACAGCGCGCGCCCTTCTCCGTGCCGGAGCTGAGCCCTGCCACCCTGCCTTCTGCCGGGCCGCAACCAACGGCTGGCTGCACATGTGCGAGCTTCTCCTTGACGCCGGCGCTCATCAGGATTGCAGGAGGCTGAACAGAAACTGCTTCATGTCTGCAGCCCTGGGATCCGGCAGCACTGAGCTGTGCCATATGCTGTGGGAGCGTCTGGGGTTGTCGCCTCTGTTCCACATGCATTGCGATCTACGATACGATTACGTCAAGATCGACACTGCAGTGGCAGTCGAGGGCCTCAACATTGAGAAGCTGAAGGCGATGTTCTGGATCAATTGTGATGTCGTCAACTACCTGGCAGGCCAGGGTGGGGAGTTCCTGACGCAACACTTCGGTGGGGAGTTCCTGGAGCGGAGCGCCCTCCGTACATTCTTGAGACACGGGATGCAGGCTGAACCCGAGCTCCTGGTGCCGCACATCACATATGAAATGGGGAACCCCAAAAAAGCAGACACCGACTTCATCACGATGCTCCTGGAGCACGGTGCCGACCCAAGCGGGGAAGACGAGACGCTGTTCGTCTGGGCCCTGCGCCTCCCCACGCTGGAGGTGGCTGACGCAGTGTTGGACATCCACCCGGAGATGGACGTCGCGTCCCCTGATGGCGCAGGGCGCAACGCACTGCACCACCTGGTGATGTTCTTCCTTGCGGTGGAGGGACGGGACCCCCACCTCATCTCGGATGCCCTGCTGGAGAAGCTGGCTGCCCGCGGAGATCCCGCCTCCCTGTGTGCGGCTGACGCGGAGGGTAAGACGCCCCTGCATCTGGCTTTGGAGCTGCCACGACACTCCAACCGGCTTGTCTTCGACCGGTTTGTGCGCCACCTGGCACCCCTTATGCTGCGGGCAGGAGAGGGTGCTGTGGCGCTGCGTTTGCTGGCGACACACGGCGAGCGCGTGGAGTGCGGACGGCTCGCTTCCCTCGGTGCCAACCTCGGCGAGGCACTCCTGCTTGCGGTGCAGGACAACGACGTTGCAACATGCACGGTGCTTCTGGAGCTGGGTGCGCAATGCAGGGTGCCGCACACCCGGAAGCAGAAGAAGGGTGCAGCGCTGTCGCCACAGTTGCGGCGTCTGCTGCAGAACTACAACGGGGCCGTGCAGCGGAAGGCCACGCGGTGTGCAGGGCGGCCAGGTTGGGGTGACCTGTAGAGCACGTGCAGACGGGATGATCCAACGGCGACAGCCTCCGGACACCCGCCGTGCTTGCCTGTGGGGCCTGCAGCCCCTGCGTGCCCACAGCCCTTGCAGCTCCATTCCTCTCCCTTCCCCACCCCCGCGCCGCACACACGGCACACTTCATTCGCAAGGCAGCCGCTTGGTATCGAGCGGTGCATGCGTTCTGAGTGAACAAGAGGCTGGCCCTGTTCACCCTTCACCCCCCCACCCATGTGTGCCTTGATGCGTGTTTGGTCGGGGTGGGCATTTGTGCTGGACGTCCCACGGATCAGCACATATTGCCCTGCTCTCTTGCCCGCCCTCCTGCCCTGTCCTTCCGTGGTCTGGCCTTTGGCATGCGTGCCTCATCTAGCCCTGTCGTGCCCGCTGCAGCTATTGCTGTGGCTGGGCTGCACCCTGCATGTCAGGGTGCACTGCCGACACATTCCTCCAGCTGCTGCGGAACAAGTTAGATTCAGGAAGTGGCACCGTTTATACGTCACTGCACTGTCCCGTGCCACCCGCTCTCCGCCTGGTTATTCTGCTGTGTTGCCGAGCACTCATCACACAACCCCTGGACTGATAATCACCTCCACTCTCACACATCCACTCACACGTGAGCCCATTGCACGACATAACACACTGTAATCAAGGTTTGCCCCCCCCCCCCCTCGGGCCCCTGTTTTCCCTGATGAAGATAGGAACAGGGCAACTCTAAGCCTTTGCCCCCCCCCCCCCACCACCACCACCACCACCACCACCACCTGGACACAACAGGCCTCCGCTCCAGAGCGAGCCACACCCCCCCCACACACACCCCTCCCCCCTCCCTTGGCCGTGGAGACAGGCAGGGGGGCCTGGGGACGAGGGAGGCCCCCCCTCCTTCAGAGCCTCTGTGGGGTGCTTCTTCGGAGCCCCTCTGTCTGTCTCTCCACCCCCGCTGCGGCGCAATGGGGCAGTGTTGTGTCAAGGGGCGGGAATGGGGCGATGTGCACATGCAGCGTGTTCTGAACCGGATCATCGCAGACTTGAGCCAGGATGCGAATCGGGTTGGGGACCCTGGGGAGCGGAAGCGTGCCTTTGAGAGCTCTGCACGCGTTGTCTCACTCGCGGCGAAGTCGGAGTTTGATGATCAAGATTGGGATACGGTGCTCGGAACATGTTGTGGGTCGGCGAAGGGGACACCGATGGAGCCCTTCTTCGAGAAGCTGATCCGCCATGCCATGGAGACGTGCAAGACGGAGTCCCCCCGGGAGGTCCGCATGGTGGCGGCGTGGATTCGCGCCGACGCCGATGCCTCAGGGAGCGTCACAACGAAGGAGGTGTCGAAGCTGTTCAAAGTACTGAACATCCCGTATGGCAGCAGCACCATCAAAGACCTCACCAAAAAATACAGCGAGCATGGCGTGGCGAACGATGGGGCCAGGGCCATATCGCGCGAGCCTGACGACGGCGATGACAAGGAGAAGCACGCACAGCTCAGCTTCCTGCAGTTCCGTGCGATGTGGCGGGCGATGGATACCTTCCCGGAAATCGAGAGGCATTTCTCTAAGGCTGCGACGTCGTACACCATGACCCTGCAGGACCTGACGCGCTACCTGCAGCAGGAGCAGCATGCTGATGCCGCAGGGAGTGAGGACCGGGCGAAGCGTATCATGGAGAGGTACGGCGAGCTTGACGACTCCCGCAACAAGGTGTTGGGGATGACGGGCTTCGTGTCCTTCGTCATCAACCCGGAGTACAACACGGTGGTAAGCAAGCGGAGGACCGTGGAGGTTGTGCAGGATATGACACGGCCCATCCATGAGTACTTTATGGCGTCGTCTCACAACACCTACCTGCGGGATCACCAGCTCTACGGCGAGTCATCTCCTGATATGTATAAAAACGCGCTGATGTGGGGGTGCCGGTGTGTCGAGATTGACTGCTGGGATGGCCCGAATGGAGAGCCCGTTGTGTACCACGGTTACACCAGAACTACGAAGATCTCCTTTGAGAGCGTCTGCAAGGCGATCAACGAGCACGCCTTCAGCAAGAGCGACTACCCGGTGCTCCTCTCCCTGGAGGTGCACACCAGCATCGAGCAGCAGAAGCGCATGGCGGAGATCATGCGGCGCATCTTCGGGGACACCCTGCACCCTTCGGTGCACTCCTCCACGCTGCGGATGAAGAACCTTTCCCCCGAGGCTCTGAAGAGGCGCATCCTCGTGAAGGGCAAGATCTGCACTGCCGGGAGTGCCGGGCCTTCGCATGGGGTGGAGCCGCTGAATGAAAACGACCCCGACGACTCCGAGCTGTCCGACGAGAAGGCAGATCAGATCCTGGAGGAGAAGAAGAAGCAGAAGAAGAAAGGCAGCGGCGGCAAGAAGCACGCTGTTGCGCAGGAGCTCTCCGACTGTGTCTTCCTCGTCTCGGTGAAGGTGAAGGACCCCAGCGATATGGAGGGCAGCATGCCCTACGACATCGTCAGCATGGTGGAGGGGCGCATCGACGACCTCTATAAGGACCACCCCTCTGAGGTGGCGGAGATGAACAAAAGGATGATGACGCGCGTCTACCCCGCTGGGACCCGCATCAGTTCTGAGAACTACGACCCGCAGCCCGCGTGGAATATGGGGTGCCAGGTTGTCGCCCTGAACTACCAGACACAGAAGGATGAACACCTTCGGCATTACATCGGAAGGTTCCGCGACAACGGGGGGTGTGGGTATGTGCTCAAGCCCCCGCAGCTCCGCGATCCGAAACTTCAGTTCAACGCGTTTGACAAGGCTCCGGAGCACCACCTGCGGATTACCATTGCGCGTGCCCTGCGCCTGCCCAAGCATGGCCGCAAGGAGAAGGGTGGTCGCGTGGATCCCTACATCGAGCTTGTTGTGTCTGGCATCGAGCGGGACGTCTTCACCTGCAAGACGCATATTGTGAAGGACAACGGGTACAACCCTGTTTACGACTTCTCCAAAACGCTCCGCTTCCGCTGTCTCGACATGGCGACCATCATCCTCAGGGCGTGTGACGACAACGGGGATGTCCTGGCGGAGGCTGTGATCCCTGCGACTTGCATCGAGGAGGGGCTGCGCAGCGTCAAGATGTGGGACGGCGCGATGAAGCCGTGCCAGGCAGTGCTGCTCCTGAAGACGCAGTGGGTGCAGGGGGGCCCGGAGAAGCCGCGTGAGGCGGCTCGGAGGCAGAGTGCGCAGCAGCAGCAGCAGCAGTCCCCCCCGCGGGAGGCACCGGCACCTGCGCTGAAGCTCAGCGATGTGAACTACGCCCCGCAGCCGGAGGGGGGGCAGCAGGGGCGCGGTGCCAGCAACAGCCGGAGCCCGCTGGCGGCGCCTCAGCAGGAGGAGCGTCAGGCCAGCAGCAGCCCGCCTCGCGCTGCGCAGGCAGGCGGTGCGCCCGCGAGTGGCCTGATGATGGGGCAGGTGGTGCTGGCGCTGTGGGGTGGCGAGCAGTGGCGGGCGAAGGTGGTGCAGCGCGGCGTGGATGAACACTACGTGGTGCAGTTTGACGACAACAGCCGTGCGACGATGCATGCGAAAGATCTGACGGAGACGCCTGCCCCGACCAACCCGCAGGTGCCGTACTTCGTGCGGCAGCGTGTCCTGGCGGCGTGGGGCGACGAGGGTTGGTTCCCTGCGACCCTGACGCACATCAACCCCGACACCTCCTGCGCTGTCGAGTGGGAAGACGGCTCTGGGTGGAACATCGTGCCTCTGGATTACCTCCGCCCCGCCCCGTAGTGCCGCAGGAGGGTGTGGGGTCCGGTGGGGTCGGGGTGTGTGTGTGTAGTGATAGTGGTTTTAAGTGGGTAACCCTGCGCGGATCTGTGCCCACTCCCCGCCCACCCCTACGTCACAGCGGATGCCCCACTCGGGTTAGAGTGTGGGGCCAACTCAGTGCCACTCCGAGGAGGGCGTGAGGCATAGCCAGCGTGGTGCGTGCCGCAACAGTGTGTGAGTGATTTCGCACTGCTGTGGCAGTCCCCGCACCGGCCCATGCGATGCGTCTTGCAAAATTCCATGGTGACTTGCAAGCCGTCGTTCTTCCCGTGGTGGTCCCGGCAGCAGTCCTCTTCCGAGAGGCGCCGGCGCCGGCAGTCCACGCAGCGGGGTTTCCAGTGCAGAGCGCAGGTAAGCATCTTCGCGTTCCGTCTGGCTCCAGGGGGGGCAGTCCGGGGAGCAGCGCCCCGTCGTTCCCATGACCGTCCTGTCCGGGCGTTGGCTTGCCGGCTGCTGGCAGTCCATTGCTGGGCCGCTTGCTGCCACCCCTCTGGGTAGTGGGGCTGCGGTGCGAAGGTTGCGGCCCACGCCATGCCGCGGGAGTGGAAGGCTGTGTCCCGCTGGTTCAAGCCCGGGCCTGCCGTGTGCGCTTGGAGGCTGCGCATCACCGACTCGGTGGCTGGGCTGAGCTGGGCTCTCCTGGACAGGCCCCCTGCCACGGTTCCCCCGATCGCGGTGAGGACAGTGGAGCTCGCAGTGTGGCCACAGTGCCATGGTTGCTTGGAAGTCTTGCGCACCACCTCGCAGAGCTGCCTCAACGAGTGAGCCTTGCCCAGGATGCTCTTCTGGAAGGCTGCGAAGTCCTGCCGCAGCTGCTCCTGCGAGGTCTCCCCCTGCCTCTCAGCCTCGTCCATGGCGGCGTTGCTCAGGGCGTCCGCATCGACGTTGAGTTCCCTTTTCACGTGCTCATACGTAAGGGTGATCCGGGGCCCGAGGTCGGCAGCCAGCCGTGCCGTGCTGAGGAAGAGGGGGCGGAGGGATTTATCGCGGCAAACCGCTTCCCCTTTTAGGTGTCGCAGCACCACCTGCGAGTCACCCCGCACCGTAACGTTCCCCTCAGGGGGCGGGTCGCCCCTTCTGAGCAGCCGTAGGCCCGCCCGAACCCCTTCGTACTCAGCGATGTTGTTGCTGCGTACGTTCAGCAGAGGGAGGATCTCTTCCGACACCTTGAGGCCGTCTCGGTAGAGCACCGCACCTGCACCCGCCAGGGCGAAGGGGGTGCCGTTGTCCCTTGCTCCGCCGTCGAAGTAGAGGGTGAGCCCCGGGGATGCGCCCTCGGGGATGCGTGGGCGGGCCTCCCGCGGCCCCCTCTCAGGGGGGTCAGGTGTGTGGGGGCGGATGCGGCGCGTTTCGACTTCTGGGAGGGTGAGGCCGGTCGACAGCTCGAAGTCGACAGCCAACTCCATGAGGGTCACGGTGTGCTCCCCTCCCTGCGGCCCCCATTTCAGGCCCCGCAGCCAGTCGCAGAGGGCCACCCACAGCTCCGGGGGGCGCTTGCCCCACGTCTGTTTGACAGTGGACGGCGCCCGCACAGGGATGCAGGCCTGTTCGGGGTTGGGTGTGCACCACCCCCATGGATAGTGAAGGGTGCGGTGGTGGCGCGCGGAGCGGTCGAGCAGTCCATCTTTCTCCTGCCGCGCCGAGAGGATTGCAATGAAGTAGCGGTGCAGCTGCGCCACTATATCCACCCTGCGTGCGAAGGATAGTGGCAGGGGCTGCCTGTCCTCCGGGATGCCGTGTCTAAAGGCGGGCGCCACCCCGCATAACGCCAAGCAAGGTGGCCAGGTTGACCGGTCCACAGCCGTAATGGGGTGGTTTTGTCGGATTGGGTCCCACGCGGAGCACTCCCACCATAGGTGCATCACCGTCTCGGGGGTGCCTGCGTTGCAGTATCGGCAGATCCCGCCCTGCCCCGTGCGCCCTCGGACAGGCACCGCCCCTGCAATGACGGAACGAAGGAGGCCCCGTTGGTATCCCGTGACCGCGGCGCCCTCTCCCTCCAGGACGCAGCGTGTGGCTTGCCCGTCGATGCCGTGCTGAGCGCCCGCAAAGTCGTCACGACGACCAGCCAGCGCCTTGGCCACCTGTGTACGTAGGGCCTGGCGGAGGTCATGAGCGAAGATCCCCCATCCGCTCGTTGTTGCTGCGGTGGGGTCGAAGACTATGCTCCGTCCCGCTTCATCAGTGTAAGATAGGGTGGTCGCCGTGCTCCAGCTCCATCCTATCCACCGAAGGGCCGCTCGGAAAAGCGCGAAGGGGCCTGTCCCTGTAAGCCTCACTCTGCTATCCCAAGCCGTCTCAGACAGAACCCTGCAGCGGCCCCACTTCTTGACCTGCATGGCCCAGGTGGTGATCTGCCGGTAGCGGGGGGCGACGGCGGGGTCCACCCGATGTGCATGGTGGAGGACATCCAGCACAGCCTCCCGCGCCCTGCGGGGGGGTCCGGACCACAGCGCGGCGACGAAGAGCCCCCTCCATCGCCTGATGTCGGCGTCCTCCCAGCGGGTGACCAGGGCGTCGTAGTAGAGCCTGGACCCCGCTGTCATCGCTGCTGCCTGCCCCTTCCACTGCACCGGTAGGGGCAGTGCCGAGGTCCTGCGCAGGTTCTGCTCTGCGCCCTCTTTTCGGCGGGCGACGCGCTCCGATTTGGGCACCTCGGGTCCCTCGAGCGGGCGCGCATGCAGCATGGCCCCGAGGCAGTCGAAGCTATCGCGCTGTCGAAGGGGGGTAGCCGTGCCGTCCCGTGTCCGGTAGACTATCGGGGTCAACGGCTCGGGGGACGTCGAGAAGACATGTGACTTGACCTCTGCGCATATTACCATCCCGGTATCGTGGGAGAAATCTGCAGAGTCATCCACCACTGCTTGCAAGGTCCCCGGGCTGGGGGTCACCGCGTACACATCGTCCACAAACGACAACGCCCTCGTGCCCTGCCGGTGCTCCGCCATGCGCATCCATACACCCACCAGCACGTTGATCAGCACGACGCTAATGGGGCAGCCCTGCATGATGCCGTTGGTTGGCAGGAAGCCCTCCCCGATAGTGCCGCTTACCCGGAAGTGCCGCTGCATTGACCCGTACGCTGCCCGCAGGGTGCGCAGGACTCGGCCGTCGAAGCCGAGCTCCGCAGCTAGACAGAAGGTCAGGTCAATCGGCACCGTGTCGAAGCATTTCTTAAAGTCTAGGGCGACACCGTACAGTGGCTGTCCTGTGAGGTGGGCCTCTTCGATCCGTGCTGCCAGGTGCCAGATGAGGTCCTCCGCGCCGTGGCCAGGTCTGCATCCGTGCAAGTCCTCAGGCGCAATGCTCTCCAGCCACTTCAGCGCAGGCTTCACTCGGATTGCTGCCCACACCCTGTACAGCACGGGAGTGATGCTGATGGGGCGCTGCGACAGCGGCTCACCTGAGCTGCCGGGCTTGGGAATGAGGCAAATCATGGCGTGCATCAGCTGCTCCGGCCATTCGCCCGATCTCTCGACCTCATTGAACACCTCCGCGAACAACTTGAGGAGGTCCCCTGGGAGTTGCCGCAGCTCGTGCACCCTCCAGCCGTGTAGGCCCGGCGAGGTGGATGTAGACATTTTAGCCAGCGCTGTCCCAACGTCTTCTGCCGTAATGGTCTTACACTCCATCTCGGCCGGGTCAGGGAGGAAGTCGCTGTACCTCTGTCGGAAGGTGTCCCAGCGAGGCTCAGGCGTCGTCGCATACTTCCGGAAGTAGCCCCCCCACGCAGTATCGCTCATCAGCAGTTCATCCGCCTCCTTGGGGCAGGCCGTGAAGGAGCCATCCTCGCGGCGCATGAAGGTGGTAGGGGCGCAGAAGCGGTCTGCGAGGTACGAGAACACTATCCCCGCCTCCTGCGTCCAGGCCTTCTGCATCCTCGCCTTCCACGTGCGGAGTCTTTCGTCGCGGAGCGCGTCGAACATGCCTCGCTGAGATCCCTCCAGGGCGACAAGGGCCATCTCCATCGTCTCGAGGTCCGGCAGTTGTGAGGTGGTGCCCGCCAGCGCCGCCTCCAGCCCCGGGGGAAGGCCCCCTCCCTTCAGCCGCTTCTTCGCAGCGCCCCAGGCGTGCTCTTCGTTGGGTGTGGGGGGGTATGGCGCAGACTCCAGCAGTCGGTGGCGGCCCTCCAGGATGAGGGTCCGGAGGTTCCCCAACAGCTTGTCCTTCGCCCGGGTGTTCTTGTCGCCCGCTCCTCGGGCGGAGGCGGGGCGGTGTTTGGTGGCCACCCTCGACCGCTGCATGTGGTAACCCTCCGCCCTGCCCGTGTACGCCGTTTCCTGCCTTCCGAGTTGGCCCACGTGGACACGCTTCAGGAAGTTCTCGCTGCAGGCTGAGGCCCGGCGGAGGAGTTGCGCTCCTGTTGCACCCTCTTTCGTTTCCTCTGCGGTTAGCACATCCAGCAGCACCTCTCTGGCGGCAGCGCCCCCGAGCGTGGGCCTGCACTTAGGAAAGGGGGCGGGGAGGATGCAGATTTGCTTCGGTCGGCGGAAGGCGGCGAGATCGAGGTCGACGAAGAGCGGGCAGTGCGTGGGGATGCCGTATTCGCCCTTTTCTGCCACCTCGACGGAGCGCAAGGCCGGCGCCGCGCAGGGGTTCAGCAGGCAGATGTCCAGTCTGGTGCCTTCCTTCGATGCCCAGCAGGTGTTCCGAACTTCCTGCTGTTTCAGCTCTGCGTATGAGACCGCCGCATCGGTCCAACCACCCACCCGGCAGGCCTGGGATAGGACGGCACTGGTCTCCGGGTTGGTGTTGAGGTCCCCCAGCAGCAACACGGGCACCTGCCCCAGGCCGGCTGCGAGGTCCAGCGCCTCCTGCAGGTGTGTGTGTGTGTGTGTGTGTGTGTGTCGGGCGGAGGTTTCAAACAGATGCATCGATCCGGCTCAAAACGGAGAGACGGCATCGATGAGTGCCCGCGCTGGCCATTGCCGCAACACGCTGTGTGTGGAGAGGTGACACCAGATGAGAACATAAGGGGTGGGGATGGACTGGTGTACACGGCACTGCCCCTGCTCGTGAGGGCTGCGTCTATCGGTGCCCAAAAAGGAGTCGGGGTGGGGTGTGTGAACATGTTCTGGTGGAAATTTTCCATTTGAAGACCACAAAGATTCACGAGTGTGCGCACTGTATTTTGTGTGTTTGGCAGCGAGAGCCTGCGTGGGACCCGGGTGGGTGGGGGGTGGGGGGTGCGTGTGTGTGGGAGCTACCATCGGAGTTCACTCAGATGTGACCCAACACAAACCAGCAAGCTGACGAACGCGTGTGTTTGCAGCGGGGGATCGTACCTTAGTGGGACCGGTGTGTTCTCACCACACCCTCCTGCAAAATGATTTCATTCGTTTTGTGCATGTTTCACGGGTGTGGGGTGGGGGGGAGGGGGGGGCCGGAGGGCAGGATACTCGATGTATGTTTTCCTCCAAAACAGTGACGCGCTTTTCCATCCACGGCATCTGGGGGCCGAGAGAACGAGAGAGACAGAGAGGGGTACACATACACACATGATTGCTTTGGATGGAGCCTTCAAGGGGGGGCAGCACGCCCCCCCTGCGGCACGCTGCCACGCAGGAAATTGGAGCGAGAGAGAGGTCGAGGGGGAGTGGTTTCTTCGGATGGGCGAGATAGCTTTTAGTTATTTCTTCTTTTCTTTTGCAGGCGGCTGTTGTGTGTGGGAGGGAGGCCACGCGTAGTAGCGTTAAACTCCCTTTCGGCACCCCATCCCCCACCCCGCGCCCCCCCCCCCCCCCTTCCTCCCTTGCGTACGCAGTGGATGTGCGGTTGCCCTGACGCGCACAGCACACACCTCCTCGAAGCAAATTCAGGGACCCCACCCCCCCCCCCCCCCCTGTTGACTGTGGGCTGGCTTCTCCTCCTTCCTGCTCTCCTCCGACTGTTGCGAATGTTGCCCTCTGCCGCATCCCCGCTGCTGCACTTTGGGCCCTGAAGAGGGCCCAGGGCCAGTACCGCACTCTCGTTTTCTGGGTCTCAAACACGGAGAGGTGCCGCAGCTGTTTGAAAGTGCCATCCTGTTCCCTTCTTTATTTTCTACGCACGCGAACTTCGCGGGATTATTATTTTTTTTCAAACCGGTTCTGCCCAGCCGTGCCCCGACACACCACACACCCTTCATGAGAAGGTGGGGCTTCTTCTGTAAGTGCTGTGTGGAAGCGTCAATAACGCATCAAACGAAGTGGTGGGGGGGGGGGGGAGAAGAGCGGAATAACTGAAGTGACACCTTGGCACATTGGCACACCATCAGGACGGAGTGACTATCCCCCTGGCATGTGTCGGCACACGGGAGGTGGGGGTGGGGGACATCGCTTTGGGGTTTTAAATTAGAGCGAACGGGCTCGCCCCCCGCCCACACTCTCTGCAATCAGAGTGAAGGGGTGAGGAGAGAGAGAGAGAGAGGGGGAGGGGTGCGATTGCTCTCGTGACGGGGATCTTCACAGCCGAAGCATGCTAGAGAAAGAGAGAGGGTGATGGTGAGGGAGAGCGACGTCACCTCTGCCCCTTTCCCCTTCGTCCCATGTTGCCACCCACTGCCACAGCCCTTCTGCCCCCATTGCCTCTTTCCGCGAAGGTGTGAAGGTGACAGCTCTCTCTACGCATGGCATACATAGCCTCTTTTTTCCTCCGCGTCGACTTTTTTCAAGAGAAAAGAAGATCTTCACCCGGAGCCTTCTCCCCACCCCCCACCCCTCTCCCACGCGCGGGTTTTGCCGATACGTTTGTTGTAAAAAAAATCTGGATAAACAAAAAGATGGTGCGGTGGTTTTTTTGTGCGCCAAAACCCGGGGTGAACAAACCTCTCGTTGCCTTGCCTGATGAAGGGTTTGACGGAGTTTGGTGTGAATGTGCGCACAGTCAAACGCGACAAGGCAAGGTAGGTTGTGTTTGGGTTTTGTCTCCCAAAAAAACGCGCTGCCAACTATCTTTTTTTCCGCTGTGCGACAAGTCTTCTTGTCTGAAAAAGGGAGGCGGGGATGTGGGGCAAACCATGGTCTTCTCTCGCATTCGAGGTGGGGGGGGGGGGAAGCGGCTGCTGAACAAACTGCTGTGTGGATCTGGCCGGTTCTGCAAAATTCCTACCCACACCTGCCTACACCACGGCCACCACCACCGCCACTCTCCTTTCTCCCCCCCGCCCCCCCCCCCTCCTTTTCTCCGTTCGCATGAAGGGTTGAGGTGGGGTGGGGGCGGGTGGGGTGGGCGAGAGGAACGCGGCATTCACAGTTCCCATCGCAAAGAAGAGCATACATGGCTAGGGGTGGGGGGGGGGGGCGCGGGCGGCGGGGGGCGAGAGGAGAAGAATGTGCCGGAGAGACCGAGGGAGCGACGTTCCTTCAAAGTCGATTGTACACCCCCGCACGCCCACACACCCCTTCCCTCCAAACCCCCCCAGCCCCACCCTTTTTTTTGGACTTTTTTTTTTTGCCATCGCACTGAAGACGCCAGCAAAAGCGCAACGCGTCAGCACAACGCCAGCGGGATCAAACGGAATCACCCCCTCTCCCCCCCCCCCCTCTTGCCATGCTGGTGCGGGGGGTCCGCCTCCGGTTCACCCGGTTGCGCCCCAAGGATGTGGGGCCTGTGTCCTCACTGGCTGACAGCCTCTCTTTGCGTGTGACCACGCGGGCCGGCAGAGAGCTCCTCAGCCGGCACCACAGCGCGACCTGCATCGTGTGCAGCACCAGTGATGGCGATGTGGTTGCGTTTGTCGAAGGGTACCCCATCCCGCAGCATTCGCGCCAACCCACGGTGTTCGTCGCGCAGCTGGGAGTAGCGGAAGGGTGGCGGCGAGGCGGTATTGCCCGTCACCTCCTCCTCCGCCTTGTGGCGTCGTCGCGGCGTGCCGCATACAAAGAGCAGCCTGGTGCGCCGCTTCGCCTGCAGGCAAGCGTGCCTCCGGAAAACACTGCCTCCAGACGGGCGTTCGCATCAGCTGCCCAGGCTCTGGGGTCACCTCTCCGGCACTCGCGAATGTTCATGCGAGGTGACCTCATCACCATAGGCCCCATCTGACGGCTCAATTCGTTGAATCCGTCTGTCGACAAGTCGGGCCGGCGACCCTAATCCAAACTAAACGCTCTTTTTCACACACAACAAGAAGCTTGTTGGTAACAAACACAATCCACCTTGCCTTGTTATTATGACTGTGCGCACATTCACACCAACCTTCATCAGGGAACACCACGTGAGGTTTGTTCACCCGGGTTTGGCGCACAACAACGCCTTATCTTTTTTCCCCCTTATGTTCTGCGACAGGGCTCTTTGTAGTGCCAGAAAGATTGTCGGCAGCGCTTGGAAAACTCATCAGGCGGCGGAATTGAGTTTGTTTGGCCCGGATTTGGCGCACAAATAAATGGGGCTCCATCGATGGCGAGTGGGATGACAAGTCGGAATGGCACGGGGTGGAGAGGTGATGGGGTGAGCCGCCACTCAGTGAGAAGGTGGGAAGGATGGTGCTTTTGTGGAAGCGGCGGCAACCGCCTCTACCGCCTACTGCCCACGCCCCACCCTCCCATTTCCCGCCCCGTCCCGTCGCGTTCGTGTGCTGTGCCCTGGCATGTTGTGCGGGTCTCCAATCTCGTTCCCTCTCCCCTGCATGGCTGTGTGTTGTGTGTGTTTCAGACGAGGTTTTCGAAGAGGTACATACCCCTCCCCCGTGTTTATAACGTGTGAAGGGCGATCATTCTTGTGCGTCCTTCTACTTCTAATTCACTTCTACCCGTGTTTATGTCCGCACACCACATTCTGTGTGAGTTGGCTGCGTCCTCCTGAGGCTACTGGAGCTGTTGGATTCCCTGACCTGATGGGAATCGAAGGACTTGGTACGAGATATACGCCACAGGGGGGTCTGGGGGGCGGAGCCCCCCAGCCGCCGGAGGCCACGGTAGTGAGCGTCTGGCTCTTGGCTGGAAAAAAAATTAGATTTTGGCTGGAAAACCCCCGGTTTTTTAAAAGTCTTTTTTCCCCTTACCGTATACGTAAATACCGTAAACAGAATAAATCTGGACCGTAAGAAGTCCTGGACGTAATAATGCTGGACCGTAAGAATTCTGGACCCCGGGGGTCCAAACCGATTGGACCTTTTTTCCGATCCAGAGTGATTTGCTGTTCCCCCCCAAGATCACCGGGTTTCTGCTCCCGCGGGAAGCGTTCACAAGCGTGAACGGGACTTCCCCAGCCCCTTGACTGATCTGGACCCCACGAGTGGGGGTCTGAACCCCACTATCGGGGGTCGTATGGGCACCAATAATAGGCAGTGCAGACTCCCGATATCGGGGGTCCAGACCCCCAATAGCGGGGGTCGCTCTGACCCCGCCCCAGACCCCCGCTCCAGGGGGTGGGGGTCCACCGTGTGAGAAATCGCCATGTATCGCCAAGTCCCCCAAACTGGTCTGGACCGGACAAATTCTGGACCTCGGGGGGGGTCTGGAGGTGGATTGGATCTTTTTTACGGTTCAGATTTATTCTGTATACGGTATTTTGGAACGTAAATATTTTGGAACGCTGGTGGGTTGGCGTTCCAGCTTTTTTTCGTTCCATAATATTTACAGGGCTTTCTGCGACTCGGGGACTTGGACCAGGTGATCGGACGGCATACAGAGTCCCTGACGGGACCTACTCGTGCACTTTTCGCGCGATTCCTGACGCAAGCCATCCTCACCACCGAGTCCCCAACTGGCCCTGTAAATATTTTGGAACGTAAATATTATGGAACGGACCGGGCAAAAATGGGCCCGTTCCATAATATTTACGTATACGGTATGTTCTGCAACAGGCCTCTTTGTAGTGCCAGAAAGATTGTCGGCAGCGCTTGGAAAAGTCAAGGCGGGAAAACGGGGGGGGGGGGGGTAGGGGGGGTATATGCCCTTTAAAAAGCGTGAGAAACACCACATTTTTGAACATCGACTTCTTTTGACGTACCGGCCGTCAAAAACCCCACCAACCACCCCAGAACACCGATATCACCCCCTATCCGACACACCAGACCCCCTCATGGCACCTCCAGAGGCTTTTTTGCGACGTCAAAATTTTCTGCCTAGGTTTGGTACCTGGGCCGTCCCTGTGGGAGAGATGTTCAGATTTTTGCGAACAGTGGGCATCTATTTTCAGGGTTTTTGGTGTCTGGCAATGCCGAGGGGTGTGGGGGGGTGCATTCTGGATCGGGGGCAGGGTCCACCAGACCCGTTCTCTTCCGAGAAAGGATATTTTTGACCCTCAAACTTGCAGCCCATCTCCTGTGGGCCTGTTTGTACGTCAATTAGCCTTTATTCTGGGCAAAACGACGCTCACATGCGTCATCCCACTTCGTCCGAGAGTCCGCTGACAAGACACACATCTCTGCCATCTTCTAGTTCAGACTCAGTCAGCACCAACCTAGCACCCTCTCTTTCTCTGTGGCTCTTTCTGTTGGTGTCACAACTGCACCAGTTGCCTAGGCCAGGCTCCATTCGAGGCAGGAATCATATCTCTGATTATTGGTGTCATCGTCCACAGCGTCTCTGAGTCTTATGTCTTTGCAACATCTGATTGCTTGCGGGAGTATTGTCAGGACAGGCATGCAACCAGGACATGTGGGATACCCAGCGGGATATATGAAAATGGGATATCCCTGCCACCATCCGCCATATGCCCCCCCCGGGAGACAGGGCCATCTCTGCGGGATATGGGGGTCAGAATCCGCAGGATATCATCACCAGGTCACGCGGGATACCCCCGCATGTGCATGGGATATCAAATGGGACATGGTTTGACCGAAGAGCCAACCATATTCCGTACAATACGTTGTATCAGTGTGGGTGGCTATGCCTGGTACCTAGGCCAGGTACCAAACCTAGGCAGGAAAATGAGCATGGCAGATAAGTGGCCCCCAGAGGGCACTGGGGGTCACCAAAGTGCCCTGTAGGTGTTTCTGGGGTGTTTTGGACCACTTTGTATGGTTGGATGTCGACTTAGGTGCCGTTTTCGCATATGTCAAAAATTCAGGTTTCTCACGCACATATACCCCCCCCTAGGGCAGTGGTGGCTGCGTACGCGTACGCAGCGTGATTTTCAAAAAGTGCGTACGGCGTACGCGTACGCGTACGCGTACGTCGCTGCGTACGGCAGTCTATGGAGCACAGGAGACGGCCATGGCCGCACACCAAATCCGACAGTCGAACTCAGGTGTACCAGGGGCAGCCTTCGAGCCTTCCAGTCGGAAGTGGTACCTTTTGCAGTATGCTTGCGGGTGTACTTGCAGGTGTTGCGAGTTATTCGCCACGTGCGCGGCAAGGAACCATCTGTGAAAGGCAAGAGCAAAGGCCAGGGCCCAGCCACCCGCTGGGTGGCCTACTGTGTGCTGAGAGACCTGGAATACCAGCCGTACGCAAAATCTGCGTACGCGTACGCAGCGCAATTTTCAGAAAGTGCGTACGGCGTACGCGTACGCGTACCGTACGGCCGTACGCTGCCACCACTGCCCTAGGGGGGGGGGGGGAGGGAGAAGGAAAAAGCGGGGGCCGGAGTAAATTTTCAGGATTTTGGCCGAAAAACCCCGGTGTAAGGATCATACATGTGCGAGATTTCCGTGAAGGGGCCGGCAACCAGATGCTCTCCTACAAACACAGGTGTGAAGACGGGTGCCTTTGGGCAGGTGTGACGAGGAAGAGGCATGTTGGTGTTCCTGGCCGACAGGAGGACTGGTGACCAGCATGCTGCCGATATCGGGCTCGCCGACACACCGGTCAAGGTGAAGGAGTTTGCACTGCAGGCGTTCCCTGATGTTGTTGGTGTGGAGGTGGCTGACCTGCAGCTGTCGGTGGGGGGCGAGGTCTTGTGTGACGACGAGCCTCTGAGCAGTGCTGCAGCTGTCGAAGACGGGTGCACAGTAGACGTTGACCTGGTGCGCCAGCACCACGTGGATGACCTGCACAGTGGTCGCAAGCAAGTGTGGGAGGTTCCGCTGTGGGTATCGGAGAAGGCAGATGTTCTCGATGCCGTTCGAGACTGGCCTGATCGCCTCACATCTGCACACAGGACGGTGAAGGTCAACCGTGACCTGAATCTCGCAGCGGTGCAACAGAGCGGTTGTGCCTTGGCATTCGTCCACTTCTCCCTGAAGGCTGACCGTGAACTGAATCTCGCAGCGGTGCAACAGAACGGGTTTGCCTTGGCATCCGTCCACCCCCCCCTGAAGGCTGACCGTGAGCTGAATCTCGCAGCGGTGCAACAGAACGGGTTCGCCTTGGCATCCGTCCACTCCTCCCTGAAGGATGACCGTGAGCTGAATCTCGCAGCAGTGCAACAGAGCGGTTTTGCCTTGGCATACGTTCACTCCTCCCTGAAGGCTGACCGTAAGCTGAATCTCGCAGCGGTGCAACAGAACGGTCGTGCCTTGGAATACGTCGACTCCTCCCTGAAGGCTGACCGTGAGCTGAATCTCGCAGCGGTGCAGAACGGGTGTGCCTGGAAATACGTCCACGCCTCCCTGCGGGCCGACCAGGAACTGATTCTCGCAGCGCAGCAGCATGGCAATGCCCCGGTATCGATCGTGAGAGACATCCAACCTTTGATTCAAGTCGAAGAAACCGGAAGTGTCGAAGAAGGCGGACGTACTCAACACTGTTGCGTTTTGTCCTGAGTGGCACGGATCCCCACACCTCAAGATGAAGGGCTCCACGCGACACCACACGGTTTCGCTCTCCTCTTCGTTGCGCTGTGAAGGGGGGGTGACACACACACTGGGAGATGCTGCTTTACTGCCTGAAATCAATCGGTCAGAACAGTGTTTTCTGCAGTGTGCACCACAGTAGTCAACATAAACCGATGCCCTATTCATCCCTACACTACGACCCTGATGACAGCGACCGTCCTTTCAGCGGAAGGACAATGTGTCGAAATCCTTAATCCCATACCCCTAGCCTCCGTGTGGATGTTCGTACACAGAACGTTAGAGGAGACTCCTCCCCTCCTCCCCCCAGTGATACTGTATTGCGGTCCAACCACCAAGCCACGACAGACAACTGCTACACACCCTCCCGTTGTGCATTGATCTGCCTTGTACGACATATCTGGTGTAGTGACTACAAAAAGGACTAACATTGCGAGAAGGTGCTGGGAGATTTACTTTTCCATTCACTCTCGACGATCAAACCCCCCCTGCCCTCTGCCCTCTGCCAGTTAGTGAATCGGTTCATCGGCGAGATATTCACACACCCCACGCACCAGGGCCCTGCAGCGCACCTGCACTCCCCATCACCACCACCACCACAGAACAGGCAGAACCCCACCACGGGCAGGGGGGGGGGGTGCCAGCCTTTTTGGGTTGATGTGATTTCTCTCTCTCGCTGCATCCCCGCCCCCACCCCACCCCCCCACCCATTCCAATGACGACCGACACCGGGAAGCCTTCGGCCTATCCGGGCGATGGGGTAACTGCGGCTGCTGCAGCTGCTGCAACCGCCGCCGCCAACATGTCGACGCCTCCTGTGGCCTCGCCTGCCTCACGGCGAAGCCCTTCTGTGATGGCCAGGCCTGCTGCGGGTGGAGAGCGCTGGAGCGGGGCGGCAGGGGCGGGGCTGGTTGTGCCACAGCAGGCGGATGATATCACGAAGGTGCTCTGGAAGGATAAATACACCGTGGACAACCCGTTCGCCTTCGAGGAGCTCTCTGCATACCTCGGGTTTCCGGGGGACAGCTGGGGTTACTGGCCGGAGGGGCTCGGGGTAGATCTGTCGAAGTGCTCGCCCTGCACCTCCACCGGGATGCGTGCCTTTCTCGTCTCCATCAAATGCCCTGTTCACGATCTCAAGACGGCGCAGGACTATGCGACACGGCTTTCAGCAGTGCTCGACCTGCAGTTCAACATAAAAGACACAGCGCTTGTTGCGATGGAGCACGAAGCGTCCCTCCTCCAGAACGAGATCAGGAAGTATAAAGAGCTGCTCGCCTCGTCGGAAAACATGACAAAGGCGCTGGAGGTGTCCACCGCCTTTGAGGACCTCAAGACGGCACACCACTTCCTTGCGGAGGAGGTGAAGAACATGGCCTATGAGCAACGGAGGGCGGTGAAGCGCACCGCAGTGCAGATTAACGACTACATCGAGGAGTGGTCTGACGCCATGACGAACAGGGCGGATCCGCGGACAGGGGTGCTGGAGACACGCCTCAGCAGCGTGACCTCCTGTGTCCTGGCATGCGTGGACTACATCAAGGACATCCTGTCTGAGGTGCAATCCTCAGATCTCCTCTCATCCAGTGGTGGCGCGTTTGGCTGCGTGCCTCCAGATCTGCAGGGCTCTCACGAAGACCTGGTTGACATGATGCAGAGGAAGATTGAGCTCGCGCTGACGGTGCTGGAGGCGGACGGGGTTGCCGTTACGGCTGCCGAGCAGAAGGAGGCGATGGAGTCCAAGATCCTGTCGGACTACGTCGCACTGCATGGGGCGGACAACCTGAAGCACATCAACGACAGGGATTTGGGACACTTTAAGGCGGGTGAGGAGCTGCTGATGCTCTGCGGGAAGGTCTCGGGGCTGAAGGATGCGAAGGACCAGGCAGACAGCTCGCGCAACCAGGTGGAGCGGGAGCTGGTGGTGATACGGCACAACTGCGACACGCTGCAGGAGCAGATCGAGCAGCTCCACGAGGACATGAGCAAGATGAATGTGATATCCGACACCACCATCCATAACACGCTGACCCGGGTCGCGGAATACCTCGATGAGCGCACCGCGCAGGGCTCGCAGAAGACACAGGTCCCCCGCCAGGTCCACCAGAGGCTGCATGAGCTGAACGAGGCCTATTCTCTCATCCTTGAGGAGAAGCGCGAGTTAGAACTCACCAGCAGACGCCTGCTTGAGCAGACATGGTCGTTCCTCAGGCCGCAGGATGCCTTTGCCAGGGGCCCTGGGGGGCCTGTGGCGGATGTTGCCTGTGGGCCTGACACTGTGTATACCGAGCCTGACAAGACGCAGAGGGCGGCGCAGGGGCTGGTCCAGCTGGTGCAGAACGATGCGAAACGGCTCAACAAACTCAACAACAAGATGAAGCAGATCCGGCAGATGCAGTCCAACAAGTGGGCTGCCATTGTGGAGACGGCGGGGCAGAGTGATGGGAGGGCGTCAACGAATGGCCTCGGCACAGCGCTGCTCCCGCCGCCCCGGCGGGAGGCGAGCGGGATGGGGGTGTTGAAGGCGCTGCAGCGCTTCATCGAGGACCAGAAGCGTGAGGAGCAGGAGGCAGCGTGCCACCCCGGGGGGGGTGAGGTGCTGCTCGGGGAGGGGCTGCCGCCGGCTCGGCCCGCAGCCCCCCCCGCCCTGGCGAGAGTTCCGGTGTCCCTCATGAAGCAGAAGACTGTCAAGGCGCTGCCGCTGCCCTTCGGAGTGCCAGCCCTAAACAGCAGCGCGCCGCAGCGTGGGGGGCCAAGCCTTGCTGAGAGGATGCGGATGCGAGGTGTTGTGCAGAGCTCGCCGGTGAAGGGGGGCTGGAAAGGCGGCGGCGATGCCCTGAAAAACGTCGCGGAGGGTGCCATGCATCTGCAAGGCTCCCAGATGGTCTCCTCCGGATTCCTGGACCCGTCGAAGCATCGCCACAACCACACCATGTGAGAAGGGGGGAGGGCAGGATGTGTGCGCCGCGGCGCCGCCTTGTTTGTCTTTGCGTTGTATTGTCGTTGCCTGTGGCACCCAGCCTTGACTGGCTGGCGTGCTGGGTTGAGGGGGTTTTTTGGGGGGGGGGGGGAATGCCCCTTCTCTCTTGTATGTCATCATGATGGGGTGCTCGGGCTGACTTTCCAGTCAGGCCAGCTACCGGTGCAGCAGTGCCACAGCAGAGATCGTGTGGCCCCCCCACCCCAACCCTCCCCACCCCCCCCCCCCCACCCAATGCCCCCCCTCTCTCTTCTGAAAAGCGCCCTCCACGCCACTCCATCCGCTGCTGTGTGTTGTTTTGCTTGTTGCTACTGTTTGTGGTTTTGCCAATGCCCCTCATCCCACCCCACCCCCTCCCCCCCCCCCCTCTCCCTTCCCGACATAAAGCAGACGAAATGTCTGAAAAGAAGCCTATCTCCCCGGATGCGAAGGTGAAGGTGTGCTCTGGGCACACGCGACCCGTGCCTCACATAGCTTACTCGCGAATCATCGACTCGACCTTTTGGTTTGTCAGCAGCTGCCACGATGGCAAACCGATGCTCCGGAACGGGGAGACGGGTGACTGGGTTGGCACCTTTGAGGGGCATAAGGGTGCTGTGTTCTGCTCGTGCTTCAACTACGATGCGACAAAGGTGACGACAGCGTCAGGCGACTACTCTGTGAAACTGTGGGATGCAGTTGGCGGGGGCTGTCTCAACTCCTGGACGCATCCCCACTGCGTGAAGTTCGTCGACTGGCACCGCACCCTCCCCAAGATCGTGTCGGCAGCGATGGACAAGAAGATCCGCATCTTCGACACGGAGAACTACAACTCCGAACCCACGATGTGGGAGGGGCACGACGACCAGCAGAAGATGACGGTGCTGTGGGGTGACGACAACAGCACAATCTTCTCCAGCGCCGCCGACAACATTATCAAGAAGTGGGACACCCGGACAGGCTACGTGACGCACTCCGTGAAGATGGACAAGCTCAACTCTCTTGAGTACTCCAGGACCGGGAAGTATGCCGCAGTGCAAGCTGGGATATCGGGGGGTGGGGGATGCTTTTGATTTCCTGCTGCGGTCTTGCCGCCTCCCTATTGTGTGCGGAACTTCTTTGGGGTGATTCTGGCATCAGCCGCAACATTGCCTCATCCAGTTGAGCCAAATGTCTGGTCGCCATCATAGTTGAGCCTTTTGTGTTGCTCCTGTTGGATGATGAATGTGCCACAACCACCCCTCTGCACAGCACGCGCTACCTGATTGCCGCAGCATGGAAGACAGTGTCGCTGCTGAACCCTACCGACCTGTCGGTTGTGAAGGAGTTCCAGCTGACTGAGGAGGCTGACTGTGCAGACCTGTCGCCCGACTTCAAGCATTTCGCAGTGGGGTCGAAGCTGAAGGCGAAGGAGTACGACATTGCCACAGGCACTGAGCAGGAGTCCCACAAGGGGCACCACGGCCCTGTATGCTTATGAGTTGATTCGCAATGGAGGGGAGGGGGTGATTTAACCTGCATGTTTACCACACGAATAACAGTTCCTCAGGACTGACCACTACCCACCCACACATCAACACACACATCACCCATGTGTGATTAAGACATCTGGGGCTCGCACGACTTTTGTACATTGTTCACAGGCCTCGCTGTCTCACACGTTGTGGTCGCCGACACCAAACATTATGTACGCTGTCCACCCCACCTTCAAAAGAGCTAAAAAAAAATACCCATGTTGCGATACACTGTCTGACACACACGCTAGCCAGACACCGCCTTAAAACTGGTTTCAACATGCCCGACGCACACACCACGCCACACCACACCACACCACGCACAGGTCTTCCACCTCCGCTACGCCCCCGACTCCCAGACCTTCGCGTCTGGTTCGGAGGACGGGATGGTCCGCATCTGGCCCACCACATCCATCATCCGCAAGGCAAAGGATGATGATGACAAAGACGCAGCGGCGTAACTTCCAGCGCCCGGCAGAAGCCATCACCTCCCCCACCCCCACCCCCCCCCCCCCCCCCTTCCTCCCATGATACGCACGTTTCAAGCTCGATGCAGGCAGAGCTATCTCCTCACCCCCCCTGCCTTCTTCTGATGTGAAATCTCCCGGCTGTTTGGATAGACGATATACCCCCACCTCATGTGGACGGTGTGGGGTTGAGCCTTTGGTGCCTGGTTGCGCCACCGTTGTGCTGCCCCTCCCCCCTAACCCATCCCCCCCTCAGCTTCTAAATGCAACGTAGAGAGCAAGGGGGGGGGGGGGGGAGAACGGGGGTGGGGAAATGGGGGTAGCTGCCCAATGCGTGGATGCGGGATGGGATATACCAAAGGCTGGACGGACCAGCCATCTCGAAGTGTCGGAGCACTGCCTGTAGCACAACGGGAGGGGGGTTTTCGGCGAAGGGGTGTAGTGAGACTGGCGTGTAGGGGAGGGGAGGGCGGGGGGGGGGGGGGAGGGGTGAGGGAGGGTGCGGCACGCTTTGTGCGGTGGTCGCTGTGTTTTTTTTGTGCAGAGATGGATGGGGCACCCGTTGTGTCAGGTGACTCGTCATCAGCCTGCTGATCCGCGGGTTGTCAAAAAGAAGTTCAAAAAGAAAAGGGGGGGGGGGGTTGGGGGGGGGAGGGGGGGGGTGAGAGGAGAAGAAAAAAATATATCCTGTTTTATGCAAAAACAGCACTAAGGGGGGTGTCGATTCTGGACAAAAAATAATTTTTTTCAAAAAAAAACCGAAAAATCGGGGGAAAATGCTGAAAAATGGCAAAAAAAAAGAGTATGGGGAGTTGGGTCCAGTTTAGCAAAGTCGTCATATTTTTCGGGTGTTTTTTTGAATGGGACACCCGAAGAACCCGTTGAGACGTGAATGACATCGTGAACATATCTGCCAGAGAATCCTCAAACTTGGTGCCTCAAGAACTTGGGACAACACGGCGCTGCAGGCGCATCCTGGGCCGCAGACCAGCAAGCCGGCAAAATAGCCAAGGCCGCCTACACGGCGAGCCTTCTACAGATTCCAGATTGCTCAAACGAGCGTGTCCAGGAAGCTTGAGCTTTGGGTGGGGACGGGATGAAGTCATGGGGGGGGGGGGGGGGCGGGGCGGGGGTGGCTGGGGGGAACCTCTAGAGGTAGGTGGCAACCCATTGGTGGCTGGGGGGAACCTCTAGAGGTAGGGGGCAACCCATGAGTGGCTGGGGGGAACCTCTAGAGGTAGGTGGCAACCCATTAGTGGCTGGGGGGAACCTCTAGAGGTAGGGGGTAACCCATGAGTGGCTGGGGGGAACCCCTAGAGGTAGGGGGCAACCCATGAGTGGCTGGGGGGAACCTCTAGAGGTAGGTGGCAACCCATTGGTGGCTGGGGGGAACCTCTAGAGGTAGGTGGCAACCCATGAGTGGCTGGGGGGAACCTCTAGAGGTAGGGGGTAACCCATGAGTGGCTGGGGGGAACCCCTAGAGGTAGGGGGCAACCCATGAGTGGCTGGGGGGAACCTCTAGAGGTAGGTGGCAACCCATTGGTGGCTGGGGGGAACCTCTAGAGGTAGGGGGTAACCCATGAGTGGCTGGGGGGAACCCCTAGAGGTAGGGGGTAACCCATGAGTGGCTGGGGGGAACCCCTAGAGGTAGGGGGCAACCCATGAGTGGCTGGGGGGAACCTCTAGAGGTAGGTGGCAACCCATTGGTGGCTGGGGGGAACCTCTAGAGGTAGGTGGCAACCCATGAGTGGCTGGGGGGAACCTCTAGAGGTAGGTGGCAACCCATTAGTGGCTGGGGGGAACCTCTAGAGGTAGGGGGTAACCCATGAGTGGCTGGGGGGAACCCCTAGAGGTAGGGGGCAACCCATGAGTGGCTGGGGGGAACCTCTAGAGGTAGGTGGCAACCCATTGGTGGCTGGGGGGAACCTCTAGAGGTAGGTGGCAACCCATGAGTGGCTGGGGGGAACCTCTAGAGGTAGGTGGCAACCCATTAGTGGCTGGGGGGAACCTCTAGAGGTAGGTGGCAACCCATTAGTGGCTGGGGGGAACCTCTAGAGGTAGGGGGCAACCCATTGGTGGCTGGGGGGAACCTCTAGAGGTAGGGGGCAACCCATTAGTGGCTGGGGGGAACCTCTAGAGGTAGGGGGTAACCCATGAGTGGCTGGGGGGAACCCCTAGAGGTAGGGGGCAACCCATGAGTGGCTGGGGGGAACCTCTAGAGGTAGGTGGCAACCCATTGGTGGCTGGGGGGAACCTCTAGAGGTAGGTGGCAACCCATGAGTGGCTGGGGGGAACCTCTAGAGGTAGGTGGCAACCCATTAGTGGCTGGGGGGAACCTCTAGAGGTAGGGGGTAACCCATGAGTGGCTGGGGGGAACCCCTAGAGGTAGGGGGCAACCCATGAGTGGCTGGGGGGAACCTCTAGAGGTAGGTGGCAACCCATTGGTGGCTGGGGGGAACCTCTAGAGGTAGGTGGCAACCCATGAGTGGCTGGGGGGAACCTCTAGAGGTAGGTGGCAACCCATTAGTGGCTGGGGGGAACCTCTAGAGGTAGGTGGCAACCCATTAGTGGCTGGGGGGAACCTCTAGAGGTAGGGGGCAACCCATGAGTGGCTGGGGGGAACCTCTAGAGGTAGGGGGCAACCCATTAGTGGCTGGGGGGAACCTCTAGAGGTAGGGGGTAACCCATGAGTGGCTGGGGGGAACCCCTAGAGGCAGGGGGTAACCCATTGGTAGGTGGGGGGAACCCCTAGAGGCAGGGGGTAACCCATTGGTAGGTGGGGGGAACCCCTAGAGGTAGGGGGTAACCCGTTTGTGAGTGGGGGGAACCTCTAGAGGCAGGGGGTAACCCATTTGTGGGTGGGGGGAACCCCTAGAGGTAGGGGGTAACCCGTTTGTGGGTGGGGGGAACCCCTAGAGGTAGGGGGTAACCCATTTGTGGGTGGGGGGAACCCCTAGAGGTAGGGGGTAACCCGTTTGTGGGTGGGGGGAACCCCTAGAGGTAGGGGGTAACCCATTTGTGAGTGGGGGGAACCCCTAGAGGCAGGGGGTAACCCATTTGTGGTTGGGGGGAACCCCTAGAGGTAGGGGGTAACCCGTTTGTGGGTGGGGGGAACCCCTAGAGGTAGGGGGTAACCCGTTTGTGGGTGGGGGGAACCCCTAGAGGTAGGGGGTAACCCATTTGTGAGTGGGGGGAACCCCTAGAGGTAGGGGGTAACCCGTTTGTGGGTGGGGGGAACCCCTAGAGGTAGGGGGGAACCCGTTTGTGGGTGGGGGGAACCCCTAGAGGTAGGGGGGAACCCGTTTGTGGGTGGGGGGAACCCCTAGAGGTAGGGGGTAACCCATTTGTGAGTGGGGGGAACCCCTAGAGGCAGGGGGTAACCCATTTGTGGGTGGGGGGAACCCCTAGAGGTAGGGGGGAACCCGTTTGTGGGTGGGGGGAACCCCTAGAGGTAGGGGGGAACCCGTTTGTGGGTGGGGGGAACCCCTAGAGGTAGGGGGTAACCCATTTGTGGGTGGGGGGAACCCCTAGAGGTAGGGGGTAACCCATTTGTGAGTGGGGGGAACCCCTAGAGGCAGGGGGTAACCCATTTGTGGGTGGGGGGAACCCCTAGAGGTAGGGGGTAACCCGTTTGTGGGTGGGGGGAACCCCTAGAGGTAGGGGGTAACCCATTTGTGAGTGGGGGGAACCCCTAGAGGCAGGGGGTAACCCATTTGTGGGTGGGGGGAACCCCTAGAGGTAGGGGGTAACCCGTTTGTGGGTGGGGGGAACCCCTAGAGGTAGGGGGTAACCCATTTGTGGGTGGGGGGAACCCCTAGAGGTAGGGGGTAACCCGTTTGTGGGTGGGGGGAACCCCTAGAGGTAGGGGGTAACCCATTTGTGAGTGGGGGGAACCCCTAGAGGTAGGGGGGAACCCGTTTGTGGGTGGGGGGAACCCCTAGAGGTAGGGGGTAACCCATTTGTGGGTGGGGGGAACCCCTAGAGGTCGGGGGGAACCCGTTTGTGGGTGGGGGGAACCCCTAGAGGCAGCGGGTAACCCGTTTGTGGGTGGGTCCATTTGTGGTAAATTTACTGGGTTCTGGTGCCCACCGCCTCCCCTTTTGAGCGTTTGAAACAGCGTTTCCGGGACCCGGCACTGCTCGCAGTGGGCTCAAATGTCCAAAAACGACCCATTCTGGACCCCCCAAAAAAAAATGCGAGCACCTCCCCCTTGGCACGCCGGTCTTACGACAACCCTGCCTATTTCTGGTGCTGGGAAAAAAACGGAAAAAAACGGAAAATCAGGGTGTCGATTTTGGGATTTTCCGTTTTTTCGTTTTCCGTTTTTTTTTTCCGTATTTTTTTCGTCGAATTTTGACCAAGTCGCAGCCAGCGCCCACAGGCGGAAAAAACGAAAAAAAGGAAAAAACGGAAAAAAACCGAAAAAATCGACACCCCCCAATAACATAGCGCATTCATCCGGGGCGGCTGGACAGAATTTCATCTCTCGCGTTTCAATGTTTATCCGCCTCTCCCTTTCTGCCCATGCGTTACCGATATGAAAAAAAATAGTTCGGGTAGCGGGCTTGAAACGAGAACCGTGAGCGACAACAGAGCCCACAGTGTGCTGTGCGCCCCCCTGTCATGCCACAGCACCAACACCTGGAATTGGTGCAGGAGGTGGGTGGGCATGGGTTGGCGGGGGGGCCCAGGGTGGCGGCGGCGGCGGTGGTGGTGAGCGGGGTTTTTATGTGCAAAAAAAAAAATACCCCCCGCTCTCCGTGACCCACTCACCCCCCCCCCCCCCCCCCCTGTCCCCCCCCCGCCCCGGTGCACCCTGCTTTCCAAACCAGGGGGTGTGCATGGGGTGGAGACCTGGTGGTGGAAACCGCGCTCCTGAGACGACTCCCCTCCCTACCCCCCCCCTCCGGCCCCCCCCCCCCCCCCCCGCCCAGGGTCTGCGTTCCGAACCGAACAACTTCCGGTAGAAATTGGTTTGTTGTGCTCATTTTGCTGTCACTTCACCATCCAGCGGGGGCACGTATATTTTTTGCTGCAACAGGGCTCCTGTCAGTGTCAATAAGATGGAAATCAGCGCTTTGGACAACAAAGACAGCCTCCTCATCAGCATGTGGGGGGTTTGCTTTGTGTTTTGCCCGGATTTGGCGCGCAACCAACAGACTTGTCTTCTTCGCACACCTCGTGTGAGCAGAAAATCCACTCGCCACAGCAAATCTCGATACACTTCACCCCCACCCTTACAAACTCACCCCCCCCCCCCCCCCCACCGCACAGGGTCTACACACACACAGCGACATTCCACCCCCCCCCCCCATACCTTCTTCTCCCGCCTTACACACACAAGACACACCCCCGACCCCATCCGAGCCATGCCACACTGCCCCAGGTCGTGATGTCCCACAGAGGACGGACCCACGGGGATTCCTCTCCAGCTCCGTGAAACGTTTTGCCTCTCTCCCCACACACACACCACCCAATGGCTGACCTATCTGACTTTGACTCAGATGGGAGCTTCGGGGCTGGGGGCCCGCCCTCATCGGAGGGTTCTGAAGCGGAGCCACTCCCGAGCCACACGGAGCTTCTGAGCGGCAACCAGTTCAGGAGCATGCTTGAAAGGGATGTCATCGGTGCTCTGCACCGCCGCCAGCAGCAGCAGCAGCAGCAGACACCCACCCACCCCGCCCCCAACAGCCACCCTGCGGGGAAGGCGCTGAACGCCGCGAAGGCTTCGAAGCCCGGTGCCCGGAGGGATGTGAAGTCGCATGCCGCCAGCTCCGCAAAGCCCGCAGGGAACAGGCCGGGTGCCAAGCCCAAGCCGGGCAAGCTGGGTCTCCGCAACGCCCCGTCCCACCTGCAGGAGGAGGGGGCAGCGGAGCACTACTATGCCAAAGTGCTTGAGGAGCGCGGGCGGGTCAACCTGGCTGAGCTGCAGGCCAGGCAGCTGCGGCAGCAGCTGCGAGATGCAGAGGCTGCTGGGCGTGAGGCAGAGGCGCGGTGCGCCCGGCTGCTGGATCAGGTCGGCGGCGGTGGTGGGGGCGGTGGAGAGGCGGGGGGTGCTGCGCCCGGTGGCGGCGGCGGCGGGGGCAAGCGGCGTGCCCTGGTGAAGGAGAACGCGCAGCTGCAGCGGAGGGTGATGAGCCTGACGGCGGCGAACCAGGCGAAGACCGGGGAGATCAAGCGCCTGCAGATGTGCGCCGCGCGGAGGGGCAACGTTACGGCGAAGGGGATCGTGGTGCAGAAGCCGGCTGCGGCACCCCAGGCGCGGGAGGAGATCGAAAAGGAGCGCGAACAGCAGCCGCAGAGCGAGCCCCGCCGCCGCGGGGAGGGCGCGGCGCAGGGCACACCCGCCGGGGATGCCGCGAGCAGCAGCGGTAGCAGCAGCAGCAGCGGCAGGAGCAGAAGCAGCAGCAGCGGCAGCAAAAGCCCCTCCGGATCACCACGCTCCGACCTGTCCCGCTCCAGCCTCGCCTCGCCGATGGGGAGCGGCGGCGCGTCGCCCCACTCCGCCCGCTCGGGGGTGGAGTCGGGAGCGGCGGCGGTGGCGGTGCCGCCGTCAGGCGCGCCTGCTCTGGAGGCTTCTTCTTCTTCCGGCGTGCAGCTCCACCCCGCAGGCCTCGCGGCAACGCCTGAGGCTGCGTCGCACGGCGCTGGAGCGCCGCGGCGCCCGCGGCGTGGGGTTGCCCCGCAGGGCACCTCGCATGTGCCGCACTTCTCCGTCATCGAGGAGTCGCAGCTGCAGCGGAAGAACCAGCGCATCCGGCGCCTGAAGGACTCCCAGACGGCGCTGCAGGGCGAGGTCCGCCGGGCAGCCGAGATGCAGGACATGGCGCTGCGGCAGTTCGCCTGCTTCAAGATGCTCAGCATCGCGGCGCGGAAGCGCGCCACCGAAAACGGATCGCGCCTCCGCAGCAGCGAGCAGGCCCTCGCCTCAGGCAGGGCGCAGTGGGAGCAGCAGACACAGGCCCTCGAGGCGAAGGTCGAGGAGCTGGAGCTGGCGTCCCGAAGGGAACGGGAGCGGTCCGCCTCGCTGCAGTCCCTCCTCGGGAAGGCGAATGAGTTCTCCTCGCACGCGGCTTCCTCGCAGGAGGTGGAGTTTGCGCGGATGCTCAGCACGCATGCGCGGGATATGGAGGCGAAGGATGCGGAGATCGCCTCCCTCGAGCACAGGATGCTGGAGGCGGAGCGTGGGTTCCGGGAGCAGATACACCGCCTGAAGCAGGCAGAGGGTTCGGCGGAGTCGAAGACTGCGGCGCTTTTCAAGCGGGATGTGAAGACGCGTGATGAGAGGATTGCCCAGTTGGAGCAAGAGCTGCACAACGTTTCAACGCAGAGTAAGGCGGCCGCAGTGGAGTCGCAGACCCGGATGCAGACCGCCGCCGCGGCGATGGAGGAGAAGGAGAGGCAGGAGTCGACGCAGCACAGCGCGCATCAGCGGAAGAGCGAAAAGCAGAAGGCGCACTCCCAGGCGCTCCAGCAGGAGGTTTCCCGGTTGGCCCAGGAGAACACCGCCCTGCAGAGGAAGCACGACTTGATGCAGGAGAAGGTCGAGTCGCTGAAAGAGCGGGTCGAAGCCCAAAGGCAGAGGGGCCAGCGGGCGCAGGGCGGGCACCGCCACGCCGATGAGGGGTTCCGCGATGATGACAGCGATGCGTGATCTCGGCGATGGGATGGATGGCGGGCAGAGTGACAGAGTGACATAGAGAGCGGCGGCTGCTGTTTCCTTTTTGCTGCAAACAAAACAAGGGAGCTTGTCCCACGTGCAGCACCAACCTTGCTGGTCGCAACCTCGCCCCCGCCTATGTGGGTGGTGGTGTGGAGTGGGGGGTGGGTTATTCCTGTGCCTTGTTATCCCCCGTGCCGTGTCTCAGTTTCAAGAGTAAAGTTGTGGGTGTGTGTGTGTGTGTGGGGTGGAGTGGGGTGGGAGGGGTGGACCCCCCGTTGCACGCGGATGACGCAGTGTTTCCGCGCCGGGGTGAGATGCACTGCTGGGCCGTGGAGGAGGGGAGAAGGAAGGCAGACAGAGCTATCTGATATCCCGAATGAGCACCCATGCCATGCCAAGCAAGACATGCCCAGACCCCACCCCCTGCCCCCCACCCCCCCGGAACCCTTTTCTGCAGAGGGTGGAAAACAAAACACACGGCGTCAAAGATAATCACCACCACCCACTCGCCCGTTCTCTTTCCCACTCTCCCGCCTGATCTCAGGCGCTGCACCCTGAGGGGTTGGCCGCCATGCGCCTCCTCGGATGGCTGCGGAATATGCCCAAGGGCAGCGCGAGTGCCTCTTTGCTGCGCCTCACAGGCGAGCTCAGCGTGCTGTTCGGTGGGCTCACCGCTGCAGGGGGCTGCGCGTTTTGGTTCGCCTGCTTCGACAGGGAGGTCATCTTCGATGCGATGGCGCGGTTCACCTTCAACCGGACCCTCGGGGAGCCTATGTACATCAACTCCAAGATTGTGTTCCAGACGCCGAGCCTCAAGGTGTACTCCCTGCTGCACGCCTCGGAGGAGGTGTGGGTGTACGCCGTCGACTTCAAGTCTGACCAGGTGTACTCTGCCTCGATACCTCTGCAGGAGGGGCGGCTCTCCACCCCGGACACCGTGTTCTCCATCAAGCGGAAGGAGTCAGTTGCAGAGCGGGCGGAGCGGGATCAGCTGCTGAGGATCTGGCAGCACGACGGCCTGCCTGCCGCGCTGGGGAGGTGGTGGAAGTTCACCACGCTGCTGTGGGACCAGGTCTACGTTGCGCGCACCGCAAACAAAAACGACTTCGCACCGCAGGTTCTGGACACCGAATACCCGACAAAGCTCGCCATGGTGTTCGTGCCCTGGATTGTCAAGTCATTCTTCTGGGCTGTCACCTTCCCCATCCGTGTCACCCTCGTTGGTCCCGGGCTCTCACAAGAGCAGCGGCCGAAACATTACGAACATGCAGAAGGCACTCCCCGTCTACTGCAGATCGAGTGGAAGCGGTTCCTGCGTGACTCCGTCGTCGAAGGGGTCCCTGTTGAGAAAGCATCTGTCCGCATCATCGACCCAGGCGAGCAAGAGCAGCAGCAAGATGCAGATGGCGCTGTTGTGAAGGCCCCCCGACCCCGACCCAGCGAGCAGGCGCGGTGCGTTGTGACATTTCGCGTGGGGGACACTGAGAGGGTGCTCACACTGCGACCTGACGCGCATGTCACGCAGCGGGTAATCGCGACGCGAGAATCAGCCATGCTAGCCCTGCTTGGGATGGGCACGCTGATCAACGGCACCATTTTCGCTCGGTGGTGGCGGGCCGCCCTCCGCAAGCCACACGACGCCCTCTACAAGGGGATGCATCAGAAGTACGGCCTCACCTATCTCGGGATGGATGTTGCGATCCGCACACTGCTGTACACGTTTCCACTCAAGTGCATGGTAGCCCTTGCGCTGGTCGGGCATTACTTCTACGAAGTTGTCGAACCTGGCCCGTCCCACCTACTTGGCTTCGTGACGTCAACCTACCTCATCGATTATATGGTTGCCTTGCTGGTCCTGCACCGTGCAAAGATAAGGTCTCTGCCGACGGGGATTGTGCCCTACTTCCAAGAGGGGCGTGTCGTGGCGGCGGCGAAGCCTTATGTGAACCCCACATTGCCTAGGGGGAATGTGAGCATTGTTGAGCTGTCCGATCACAACTTGGTTTTCAGCCCGACGGCAACGAAGCAGAGGGCCCACGACACAGAGATGAGGCGGCGGCAGCAATACCTGAGCGAGCTTGTCAGGCAGGAGCAGATTGCGGGGGCGGCGGTGGATGCGAAAGCCATAGAGAAGCCTGCGGCTGCACAGCAGGAGTCATTGGGTGCGGCTGATGCCGCTGCACAAGCCCTCGTGACGGAAGGCCGGGGTGGCAGGGGCAGGGGACGGCAAACGAACCCTACTGCCGGCTCCCCACCAGAGCCAAAGGCTTCTTCAAGCTGATTTGGCTGGCCTGGAGTGGAGGTGGAGGGGGGCGGGGGGGGATCAGGGCGGGAGGAGGGGGTGGCCATAAGATTAGAGTTGGGTTTCCGGTTTCTGAAAAAAAAACTCCACCCCGCCGATCCGGGGCACGGGGTTTTTTTCTGTTTCAGTTTCCGGTTTCTGGGGGGTGGGGGGCACTGCTGAGAATAAGGTTTGGGGGTCCGGGACTTGGGACTTGGGACTTGGTTATTCTCAGTCGGACTTGGGACATGGTACGGGAGGGTGGCGTGAGGCGACCGGAAACCCGGTTCATTTGCATGTTTGGAGCCCGTGCAGATCGTGATGGGGTCATTTTGGCCTTGTGGCGCCTGCCATCACCCCTGAAATGATGCTGCCAGGCTGGAGGTGACTCCAGTGGTCACACTGACCGAGTCAGACCCTCGGGACCTCATGACTAGGTCACCCACCAGACCAGGACCTCGATCCTGATCAGGACAGACCCGGGGCTATGACCCAGGTCCTGACCCTACTTGCACAAGCTGGGCTCCAACCCAGGCCCTGACCTGGTCCAGGACTTTGATCATGAGTGGGTCCCACTGAGGGTCGCCCCCTTGGTCCCTGGGGTCCTGGTCGGACCCCCAGGGACACCAAAATTGGATTTCCGAGTTAGGATTTCCGGATATTCTCCGAACTGTGGTGGGGTCATTTTGCTCTGGGAGATGAGTTTCGTTGGTTGCAAAAAAAATTTCCGGCCCCACCTCAAGTGAAAAGGGGCTATTGTAAGGGTGAAGACCAGCCACGGATTTGGAGCTCGGGACTCGGGACTTGGCCTTATTCTCAGCATTGGTGGGGGTGGGGGGAGAGATGCCCCGAATCGAGGGGTTGTGGCAGGCCAGGTCCTGCCCCCTGGGGATGGAAGGGGGGGGGGGGTGGCCTGAGGATGTGCAGCTCCCCGCCCCCACCCCCACCCCCTGCCCCACTCACTGGAGCTCGGACACAACCTGCACAACGAATGAATGGAGATCATGCCTTGTGCTTCCTTCGACCCCTGCTTCTGCTTCACTGCACGCACCCCCTCCTCACTCACCTTGTATCGTATCGTTGGGTGGGACGTTCCGTGCCGCCTCATCTGGGCTCGAGTCGGTTGTCGATTCCAAGATCCGGCGAGTGGTCGAACTGTTCACACGGCTTCGCTCACACAGGACACAGGGCAGTGCAACATTCATTATTAGCCTGACTGTAATTAGACTGACAGTTTTCTTGCAAGGGTGGAAGGGAACGGAACAAACACCACCCTTCATCAGGCCAACGAGTGGTGGTTTGCTCCCTGCCTCCCATCTGTGCGACGTGTTCTTGTGATATTGATGTTCGCGTCTTGCTGTCTCTCATGTCCGACAGAAGGCACCATCCACGTTGTTCTGCCACACACCACACCACACCACACCACACCACCTCGCAGCCTCTGGTAGGACGGTATGGAGGTTCACATCGCGCTGTGGCCTGCTGGGGATGTGACGGTGGAGTTGTTTGACGATTCGACAGTGGAGACGTTGTACAAGGCTGTGGCCTCTGAATCAGGCATAGACAACGACATCCCATTCGCACTGCGCATCACGGAAGGCGGGTGTGCCGGGCAGGTGGTCGAAGACATCCGCATGCTGGGTGACGGCGACCGCATCGCTGTTGATCTCTCGGAGGCACAAATGGCGCAGTTGCGCAAGCTGCACACAGAGGCGCTGACGCAGCTGATGCACAACTCCCACGAGTGTGTCGACACAGCGCGCGCCCTTCTCCGTGCCGGAGCTGAGCCCTGCCACCCTGCCTTCTGCCGTGCCGCAACCAACGGCTGGCTGCACATGTGCGAGCTCCTCCTTGACGCCGGCGCTCATCAGGATTGCAGGAGGCGGAACAGAAACTGCTTCATGTCTGCAGCCCTGAGATCCGGCAGCACTGAGCTGTGGGAGCGTCTGGGGTTGTCGCCTCTGTCCCACATGCTGTGGGAGCGTCTGGGGTTGTCGCCTCTGTCCCACATGCATTGCGATCTACGATACGATTACGTCAAGATCGACACTGCAGTGGCAGTCGAGGGCGTCAACATTGAGAAGCTGGAGGCGATGTTCTGGATCAATTGTGCTGTCGTCAACTACCTGGCAGGCCAGGGTGGGGAGTTCCTGACGCAACACTTCGGTGGGGAGTTCCTGGAGCGGAGCGCCCTCCGTACATTCTTGAGACACGGGATGCAGGCTGAACCCGAGCTCCTGGTGCCGCACATCACATATGAAATGGGGAACCCCAAAAAAGCAGACACCGACTTCATCACGATGCTCCTGGAGCACGGTGCCGACCCAAGCGGGGAAGACGAGACGCTGTTCGTCTGGGCCCTGCGCCTCCCCACGCTGGAGGTGGCTGACGCAGTGTTGGACATCCACCCGGAGATGGACGTCGCGTCCCCTGATGGCGCAGGGCGCAACGCACTGCACCACCTGGTGATGTTCTTCCTTGCGGTGGAGGGACGGGACCCCCACCTCATCTCGGATGCCCTGCTGGAGAAGCTGGCTGCCCGCGGAGATCCCGCCTCCCTGTGTGCGGCTGACGCGGAGGGTAAGACGCCCCTGCATCTGGCTTTGGAGCTGCCACGACACTCCAACCGGCTTGTCTTCGACCGGTTTGTGCGCCACCTGGCACCCCTTATGCTGCGGGCAGGAGAGGGTGCTGTGGCGCTGCGTTTGCTGGCGACACACGGCGAGCGCGTGGAGTGCGGACGGCTCGCTTCCCTCGGTGCCAACCTCGGCGAGGCACTCCTGCTTGCGGTGCAGGACAACGACGTTGCAACATGCACGGTGCTTCTGGAGCTGGGTGCGCAATGCAGGGTGCCGCACACCCGGAAGCAGAAGAAGGGTGCAGCGCTGTCGCCACAGTTGCGGCGTCTGCTGCAGAACTACAACGGGGCCGTGCAGCGGAAGGCCACGCGGTGTGCAGGGCGGCCGGGCTGGGGTGACCTGTAGAGCAAGGTCCAAGGCCAAGCACCCTTCCAATCGGACAATAGTTGGGTGGTACAAATGGTACAAGTTCTGGAAAGGAATAGCTTCGTTTCTTCCAAGAGAAGCATCGAGCAGAGTAAGAGCGGAGCAAAGCAGAGTCAAGACACCTTCTTACTTTCCAACTGTCGGCCCGCACATTGTTCTACACATTACTGGTGGCCCCTAAATGTCTCTGGGGAACTGCGTGCGATCTCCGTACATCGGCCTTTTCAGGGGCCAATTGCGGTAGATATTTTTACCGATTACATTCATCCAATCCAAGCGACGTATCCTGGGGAAGTCGCGAAGTAACGAAGTAACGAAGTAACGAAGGCAGAGCTTTGGCCCTGTGGGGCCCTTTGCACTGTGCCACTGTGTGTCAACCTGTGCCACCTCGCAGCCTCGTGTTGTGATGCGGCCGCTGTGTCTCACTGTTCTGTGCTTCTGAGCGAAGGCCCCCTGTCTTTTTTGAGCATCACCTTCATGCCACTTCACTGCCCTCAGGCCTTCCAGCTCCATTCCTCTCCCTTCCCTCACCCTTTGCCGTGCGTGCCTAATCTAGCCCTCTTGTGCACGCTGCAGCTGTGCTGTGGCTGGGCTGCACCCTACATGTCAGGGTGTACTGCCGCAAGCGACACCGTTCGGTAACACCCGCTCTCAACTTGCAGTTTGTTTGTTTTGGTGTTTTGTCGCTTCTGCACACATGTCCTGAACTGAGGATTGCCATTTGGCACACGGAAATGCGTAGCAACCGTGATTCATTCTTCCATATTCGATGCGCAGACGCTGTCACCTGGACCCAATGTAGCCGCTTCTGGACACACACACCTCAGTGATGCTACCTCCACTGTCGTACAGGCGCGAGCCCATTTTACGATATTTGGCTTTCTTCCTGCACACAACACCCCTGCAGGAGGCAGACTTCGGCAGATACACACCGCAACAATGAAGCGAGAACTCCCCAGCGTGGATGACATGGCGCGGTACGAGGAGACACACTTCTTCAAAGAGAAGATCGACGTGCCTGCTGAGGAGAGCCGCTTCCGCCTTCGGATTGTCAGCGGGAGGAGCAACCCGGAGCTGGCGCTGGACATCTGCAAGATCCTGAAGGTGGAGGAGAGCGAGATGAACGTGGTTCAGCTGAAGAACCAGGAGCTCAGCATCCACCTCGAGGACAGCGTGTTCGGGGACGATGTCTACCTGGTGCAGCCCATGTGCGAGGCGAAGTCCGCTGACGGGTCGCTCCACATCGACGTCAACACCGCCTGCATGGAGTTGCTCTACGCTATCCAGCACCTCCGCCTCAACGGCGCTGCACGAACCACCGCATTGGTGCCGTACTACTCCTACGCCAGGCAGGACCGCAAGGTGAAGCCCCGCGTCCCCATCGCAGCCTCTGCCCTCGCCCAGCTGCTGCAGTGCACCGGTGTGGACCGCGTTGTGACCGTGGATCTGCACCGCGGCCAGGTGCAGGGGTTCTTCCACAACTGCCCCGTGGACAACATCCCGACCCATCTGGAGTTCTCCAACTATGTGAAGGAGGTGATCTGCCGCGAGGAGGGTGTAGTGTCGACGCAGGAGGAGCTCACCATTGTCGCGCCCGATGCCAACGGCGTGGAGCGGGCACGTGTCGTGGCGAACGATGTCCTCGCGAGGAGTGTTGTCACTGTGCTGACACGGCAGGTCAAGGAGGGCGAGCGGATCGACCTCGTGGGGGACGTTGCGGGTCAGGTCTGCGTGGTGATCGATGATCTGATTGACACCGGCATCTCTGTGGTGCAGGCCGCCGAGACGGTCATGAAGAAGGGTGCCAAAGCGGTGTACGCCGTGGTGACACACGGCATTCTGAGCAACCCCGAGCAGGTGCTGAACTGCAAGGCCCTCAAGCGCCTCGTCGTCACCGACTCCGTCAACCTCCTTGCGAAACCGGCACTCATGAAGGACAAGCTGCACGTCATCACCATCGCACCCATGATGGCACAGGCTATCCACCGCTGCCACAACGAGATCTCCCTTGCGGCTGTGTTCAACTAGGCCTAGCCCCCTATCGGATACATCGGGGCGGGCAAGGGTCGGGGTCGGGGTCCTGGGGGTGGGGGGGGATGGGGAGGAGGGGGGCATGGGACAGTCCCCTCGCTGTGTCAGATTTCATTTTCTTTTTCGAGTTGGGGGCGTGTGGGAAGGGGGTGGGGTGGGGTGGGAGGGGGGGAGGACGTGGGGCTGCGTTGATCCCGCCCTTTACTGAAGGAGGGTGGGTGCGCAGTCACGGTGCAGACACACACCCCCTCACCCACCCCGCTCTGCATCTCCCGGACACTTTAGAAGTCCCGTAGAGATGGTGTCCCCGGGACCAGCCGATAGATGGTGTGCTGCCTGAGTTGAATGTACCCAAAGGTCATCTGCATCATCTCTTAACTTCACCCCCGTTTCCGTCTCCAAAGGCCAGTGTTCTTCGGGATTGGAGTAGGATTTGGGTGTACACTGAATGGAAGTGACTTGGCAACGGTGTCATTGATTCCAGGTGACATTGATCCCTGTTTTTTTGTGCCCCAGGGAGGAGCCCGGTGGGAGGACGAAGTCGCTGGGGGAATCCGCTTTGTGTCGCTGTGTGTCAAACCGTGTCACGTTGCAGCCAGTGTTGTGAAGCGGTTCACCACTCCCCACTTCCCTGCATTTCTGAGAACTAAGGCCCTCCGCTAGCATAGTAGGTTCGAAACGAGGAGGCATCAACAGTGGTTGGCATGCTGCAATACGACGAGAGTGCCCCGAAAAATACGGCGTCAACTTTTTTTTTTGCTGAGTTTCCAACTCGCTTGGTTGGTTGGGAGCGGGGAGGTGGGGTGGGTGGGTGGGTGGGGTTCGGGCCGCGTGGTGCTATTCTCCATCAGATAAAGGCAAACTACTCGTCACCTTTTTTTTTGTCCCATTTATTTTTTTGAGAGTTTTGTGCCCACAATCCCCTCCCGCAGGAAACTGTTCCCCCCCCCCCCCCCCCCCTGTGAAACTTTGCAGAATACCGCACACCCCCGGCACCAGGCACCCTGCACACCTCGCATTTCTGTTTTTTTTGGGTGGTGTTCAGAAAGTATATTGCATCAGCATCACTTCCCCCCCCCCCCCCCTCCCCCCAAACCCCCAATCCTCGGATGATCAGGAAATCCCCAGTGTGTTTGCAACACACCCTCTGTTGGTGCACTGTACACGGAGCACACAACACGTCTGATTGGGCTAGATACAGAAGCAATAAGGGTCTGGTTTGCCACCAAAAAAATCCCCCAAGAGTCTTTGAGAGGCTCCTGCGCTGCGTGATGCCTTGGTCGTAGGACTTGGTCACCCCGTTCCACACGAGCGAAGGGTGTGTGTACAGTGGAGGCAGCACCAGAGCTCGCTCGGTCCGTCCTCCACTAAACTAAAAAAAATGTTAACGTGTGTGTCCGGAAGCGCCAACGCATGCACCCAACAGGTGGGTGAGTGATTTCGGCAGCGAAGCTTTCAAGTAGTAGATGGCGCAGGGCAGCGCTTTTTTGGGGGTGGGGGTGGGGGAGGGATCGACACAAGGCAGAAGATATAGGGATGATTCGTCATCGGAGTTTTTCCGGTAAAGTTAAGCGGGTTTTCACCTATCAGCAGGAGGAAATTTCACCAAAAAAAAAGAAAACGTGACGTCGCCATGCTTGCTGCTAAATGATATTGGGATTGGGACTTTCGGGGTCCTCGCATTTTTTTTGGTGGCGAGATATGTGCATTTTTTTTGGGGGCGAGATTGGGTGGGTGGGGGTGGGTGGGCGCAGCCCCCCCACCCACCCACCCACCCACCCACCCGGTGGCAGGCATGTCGCTAAGCGTCGGCCGTCGACCCGGTGATTTTGGGTTTCCACCCCCCATAAAAAAGCGGCAACCCGGCTACACTGGTTCGACTGTCGACGTCGAAGGTTTTGCAGGAACATATGCTCGCTACCGTGGCCTCCGGCGGCTGGGGGGCTCCGCCCCCCAGACCCCCCTGGAGCCCTTCGATACCCATCAAGTCAGGGAATCCAACCACTCCAGTAGCCTCAGGCCTCAGGAGGACGCAGCCAACTCACACAGAATCTACGCCCACAATGAACAGATGTTCACTACCGTGGCCTCCGGCGGCTGGGGGGCTCTGCCCCCCAGACCCCCCTTGTAGCGTGTGCCCATGGCCACCCACCAGCCACGGCACCAAAGGTGGCCAATCGTCGACACTTTGACGCACAGTAAATGGCCCCCAATAACTCAAAAAAATTTGAGTAGGGTCGCCGTGAAGAGAGTTTGAACCGTTGATGCCAAAAACGACCCTCTTGTGTGGAAGAACGACACTGTGCCACCCCCATTTTCCTAACAAACTCGCCCCCAAAAAAAATGTATTGGGATTCCGAAATTTGGCCCAAAAATCTCACATTTAGCAGCATGCATGGACGTCGCGCCAGTGTTTTCCCGATCATCAAGAAAAAAACGGGGCTCATGATGAGGTACATTTTTTGGGGGGGTGCAGTGTTTTCGCTTGGAAGATTTGGCGTGAAAAATCTTCAAAAAAATAAAAAATCTGGAAAATCCCAGGAAGATATCTTCCTGGGGGGGCCTTCGCTACCAGGTGTGACTGAGTGAGAAAAAGTGACCCACGGCCCACTTCCCCTCACTGACTGACGAGCTGTGACGAGCTGTGACTGGTAGCGAGGGCCCCCTGGGGGAAAAAACAAAAAAAAATCTGGTCGCCAGATTTTTTTCTTGTTTTTTTGGGGGGCTTTTTGGCGGCCCGACGGTGACTTCTGGACCGAATCCGACTGGTATTTGGCACGGCTTCCAATCCCGTGCATGGGATACGCACAAGAACAGATGTTCACTACCGTGGCCTCCGGCGGCTGGGGGGCTCCGCCCCCCAGACCCCCCTGTGGCATGTACCTGTCAGTTGCCAAGGCCTGAGCACATGCGGCGTCACATCTTAAAGAGGCGAGAGCCCATGCTGATGTGTTGAATCATGTGTCCGTGTGCCTGTTGGGGGGAAAAAGTGACCCCAAACCCCAATTTTGGTGTTCCTCCGACGCCCAGAGGTCAGCACGAGCGCTGTTCCCTGGAGGGGGAAATACTGGGCGGGGTGGGTGGAAGAGTAGAAATCTTCCTGGGTCTGACCCCCCCTGGAAGATTAGCGAAAACCCTGGGGGGGTGTGAAAAAAAATTTCTCGCGCTGATTTTGTAAGTATGCGCAGTGGTTTCCTGAAAATCCGTCGGGGGTCTGGGGGGCGGAGCCCCCCAGCCGCCGGAGGCCACGGTAGTGAACATCTGTTGGGTTGGCAGGTCATCCATGGCATGTAAATGTTGACCACAGGGTCCTATGAGCAGGCACTGCTGGTCGGAGGAAATACACCGCCTGCTTGATGCCTCTGTGCGGGGCCTGGCGCTCCAGTTCGCCCTTCTCTTTTAAGAAGGTGTCGCAGTCAGTTCTTCGCATTTGCCCCCCTTCCACTACCAAAAAACTGAGAGAGCTTTTTCTGCATCTAATAGCAGCACCCTGTGGGGGTGGCGCCTGTTAGGGAGGGGGGTTGTTCTGTGCGTGATGAAAAAACTGTCCCTTATCAGAAAAAGTGCCCCTGAAGACCCTCGGAGCCCCCAGAATTTTTTCCTAAGGAAAATCCCTGTTATGATGAGTTCATCAAGCCAATTTTCGGAAAAAATGAAAAAATGATGAGTTCATCATGGTTTTCATCATCGGGAAAACACTGCGTCGCGCAATGATTGACAACGTGTCGCCGGATGCTACGATTCTGAAGCAAAATCAGAGCAAGCTCTTCAGATGCAAGATGCCATGGTGGTCTCCCGGTGCTCGCTGTGTTTCGGCCCACACCCTTATCACACCCTCGTCAAATACAAGACGCAACGTAGCGAAGAGAGGCAGTGGATACCCCATCAAGAGCTGACTGCCCAAGGGTGTGTATCTACACACACTCCGATAAAGCAAAACGACCTCATCAGTGTGCGTCATTTTGTTCTGTTCGAGCACTCGCTTTCGGGTCTGCCATTGGGGTCCACCCCATACCATGTCGGGTGCCTGCTGCAGCCCAAGGGTGGGCATGTTGACGAAAGGTTTGGCGTTGTGGTGCCGCCCTGGCTGGCGAGGAGGGGGAGAGGAGAGAATGAAGTGCGGAGGACGGGGAGGGGGGGGGGGGCATTTCCCTTTTTTCTGCTGGGTTGTCGGTGCAATTATATTCCTATGGCTTTGTTGCTGCGTGTGTTGCTGTTGCTGTTGTTGTGCTCTCTTCGGCACCCTCTCAACAGGGGGGGGGGGGGGCGTGGCATCCGGCGGGGTGGTGGTGGGGGTGGTGGGGTACGCCATACCTAGGCAGTGGCTGTCTGTCGGGATCAAGGACAGTGCTTCACCCCGCGGCACCTCTCCCCCGCCCCCAGGTTCCAGTTTGTGAGGCAGCGCACAGTATCAAGAAGATAGCGGGGCCAGCGTTGCAGCCCTTGCCTTGAGAATTGCACATCGGGAGTTGCGAAGGGGAAATCGTGTGGCTGGGGCTTTTGTGATCAGCACCTTCATCACGCACATTCCACAGGGGCCTCCGCACAGCACACAGCCTCGGGAACATCAAAGCTATAAAATGGAGGTGTTCCTGCTGGACAAGCTGTGTGGGGAGCAGCATGCGGTGCACATCGGGGAGGGCGACACTCCAGCGGATCTCAAAACAAAGGCACTCGACATGGTGCTCGGTTCACCTGCCGATGCGTGTCCTGAGGACGTGGTGCTGACGGTGGATGGGGAGGTGCTCGGCGACGGCACACCTCTGTGCGGTGCTGCGGGTGTGTCGCAGGGGTGCTTTATTGACGTGGCGCTGTCGGGTGCTCGCATCGCCGAGAGGCTGCTGAAAGAGTACTCCCCGTATCACGATCCGTATTGTTCTTCGTTTCAAACAACAGGAGTGCCTGTTTGGGCACGGGGCCTGCGTAACGTGGCGCTTGCGCTGGTGCAGTGCGATGGCAACGAGTTGAAGGGACTCGATGAGTCTTTCCGCAGGGACAGAGACATCGTCACCGCAGCTGTACGCACCGAACCAGACGCATTTCGATACGCCTCCGAGGACCTGCGTGACGACGAGGACATGGTGATTTCATCACTCGACGAAGACCACCTCATAATACTGGCACACACATCTGCTGTCCTCCTCAACAACAAGCCGTTCGTCCTCACTGTTGTGCAGCGCTGGGGGGGGTCGCTCCAATACGTCGATGCGGCGCTGCAGGCCGACAGAGAAGTGGTCATGGCAGCCGTGCAATCAAACGGCAGGGCGCTCCAGTTTGCCTGTGCGTCCCTCCGCAACGACAGGGGCGTGGTGATGGCCGCACAGAACGGGCTCCCCTTTGCAAGCAATGCGCTGCGCAGCAACAAGGAGGTTGTTCTCTACGCGGTGAAGACGGGGCAAATCAACACCTTCAGCGCTGCGTCGAAAGCGCTGCGTGGCGACAAGGAGGTCATACTGGCCTTCGTGCGTTGCCACACAACTGGCAACATGAAAAAAACAAAAAAACATGGGTGGTGTTACCGAAATAGGGGCAACTTCGCACGAACGGGGCACGAAATATCAGGGTGGGCCCATTTTTTCTCTTTTCCCCCCTTTTTTTTTCTTGGTGGGATTTTTCACGTATTGCCTGTGTTTCTTCATGAGCCACTCGAATTTCGCGTGAATTTTGGGCATGTATAGGCCTGGATAGGCCTATACATGCATGTATTGGCCCGTTCTGGCCTGTTTAGGTCGGCTGGAGGACGTTGCAGAAGTGGCATCTCGCTGAGGGTTTCCCTTTGGTGTTGGGCCACCAGGAGGGGAGGGACCCAATATGAGAGTAAAATAGGTGGGCAGAGCAACCTAGTGGTCGAGGTTTCCGGGAGCACCGGCGCGCAGCGCTGTGTGATCCATGAATGATCTGCCCGTGGCTGCACAGCTTGTGCAGACGACCCTCTCTCACGGAGGAGGGCTACCTCCAGCTGCGGTCTACCGGTTACTGGGGCGGACGACCCCTGGGTGTCAGAGGTTAGGGAGGTCGACAAGGAGGTGATCCCGTTCCTGTGGGAGGGCGGCGTGGTGCAGTGCACCGAGCTGCCGAGCCCGTGGTCGCGGAAGGAGCTAGCGGCGCTGGTGGGAAGGAGCTAGAGGCGCTGCTCCACGACCTGGGGCCGGCGACCAGGAGCCAGAGCGACGAGCGCCGCACGTGGTGTTGCAATGGAAGGAGGGAAGCGCCCTCAAGAGTACTGCCTCCTGGTGGTCCACCGACGGGCAAGCTCAAGCTATTCTAGAGCGTAGTTGTCCATATCCAGCCCGGCATTGAGTGTTCTGGGGTGTGTCCGTTGCCACTGTGTGGCAACGAGCTCCTGGAACGGGGAAAAAGGGGGCCGAAAAAAACGGGGCCCAAACGGGTTTTTGGCCACGAACAGGGCACGAAATATCATCCTCCTTGTGGGGGTCGATAACACCAATGGGGTCCGCACAGCATTGCGTCGGCTGATGAGTGTGGACAGGGCCGTCCTGCACGAGGGTGTGCTGTGGCATGGCGGGTTGTTGGAATATGCAGACGAGTCGCTGCGCTGTGACCGAGACCTTGTACTCACCGCAGTCGAGACGTACGGCAGTGCACTCAGACACGCTCACCCTTCCCTGCAGGGTGACAGGGAGCTGGTCCTGGCTGCGATGCACAGTGGCTTCGTGTACGACGCACGGTGCCGTATCCCATCCCACTTCCGTACTGACAAGGAGGTGGTGCTGGCAGGTGTGCGGCGAAACGCGAATGTGCTGAGCCTCGCAGACACACTGCGCGACGACAGAGACTTCGTGATGCAGTGTGTCAAACTGAACGGGCGTGCCTTGCCGTTGGCCTACACATCCGTGAAGAGTGACAGGGAGGTGCAGCTTGCGGCGGTGGCACAGGACCCGATGGCCCTGTGGTACTGTGATGAGCCGATGCGGGGCAACAAGCATCTGGTTCTCACAGCCGTGCGGAGGAACGGCATTATCTTGCAGGTTGCTTCAAACAGCCTACGTCGTGATCGCGAGGTCGTGCTTGCTGCTGTTAAGTCATCGGGGGCAGCCCTCCGGTATGCTGACCTGGTATTCCGCAAGGACGAAGAAGTGGTGCTCGCAGCCACATGCGCTGGTGGGGCTTCTCTTCGCTATGCCGATAGTTCTTTCTGCAACAGGAGAGACTTCATGCTTGCAGCTGTCCGTAAGTGCGGGCGCGCCATTCTCTACGCCAGTTCTTCGCTGTGCCGTGACGAGGAGCTTCAACTAGTTGCCGTCTTGCAGGACGGGAGGGCCATGCAGTACGCTGACCCTTCACTGCGAAGCGACAGGTCGACTGTGCTTCAAGCGGTTCGTGCACACGGCAATGCACTGCAGTTCGTTGATCCTGTGTTCTGTGGTGACGAAGAGGTTGTTCTTGCAGCCGTGACGAGTTGCGGCAGTGCGCTGCGCTTCGCACACCCCGCACTGTGCAACAAGCGCGAGGTGGTGCTGGCGGCTGTGAACCAGGAAGGATGTGCCCTGCAGTACGCCCCCACAGCGCTGTGCTGCGACAAGGAGGTGGTGCTGGCTGCAGTGCGTGCCGATCCGAAGGCCTTCATCCACGCGTCTGCCCCGCTGCGGCGCGACAGCGATGTCGTTGCTGCCGCATGCCCGTGGGCTTCCGCCAGGACAAGAGGTGCTCTGGCCTGAACCATCCCTCAGCCCTCATCTCATCTCATCTCATCCGTCGGCACCCCGACGGCGATACCCCGCGGTTCGCTGATCATCATGGGTTGACCCGCTGTGTTCAGGCCATCTGACCCTCCACCCCCCCCCCACTACTTGTTTCAAATCTCAACGCAGACACGATCCACGCAACGTGTGCAACGTGGGGTCATCCTTGCCCCGATCCGATACGACTGTAACAAAACCACAGGACTGCAGGCCACTGCCGTGTACTGGTACTGCAGGCTGCTCAGCGACAAAAATATACATGTGTCCGTATTCTGCGGAGGCCCTCGGTTGAGGCAGCGCGAGGGTCGGTTATTCCAAGGTCAGCACCACCCCACCCCTCTCCGAATGGAGGCATTTCTGTCACACTGCGTGCTACACCCCGCTGAGCCACTGCGTCTCTCTCTTGGTGCACTGTCCACTGTGCTGATGTGCCCCCCCCAAAAAAATCGCTGCATCAATTATTTACTGTTGATACAACACAGGCCTGCCAAGGCTGCAAGACACAGTGGGCAACACACCCGGGTTTCACTCCACCCCGCCCCGCCCCACACAGGTTTTATTGCTACACCTTCACAGGCATCTTCCTTCCTGGTTTCAAAAGCTGATACGACCAGATTTGGACGAACCTCTCCTGAACCGAGTGAGTCGACCTTCCTCTCTCTCTCACTCCCAACCTACATTATTTTCACACCGAGAATCACACCCGGGGCGATGCTAGGCCGAAGCCTGGTGCTGGCATGCACTTTTGCTGCATGCGCCACAGCACTTAAGATGGAAGTCTATCCGCCAACAGGGGTCCAGCTGCTCGACTTCCCAGACTACGCAAGCATGACCCCTGGTCTGACCTCCTCTGTGCCCGTGGTGTCCTTCGCCGAGGGCGAGATGTTCGCCATGGAGGTGAACGGCGTGCCTCTGATGAACGACTTCTCCCTCCGCTTCACCGGCGGGCTGAAGGTGGACACGGAGGGCGCGCACACGCTGTGGCTCACCTCCGACGACGGCTCGGCCCTGCTCCTCAACGGGCAGACCGTGATCGACAACGGGGGCGCCCACTTCGTGGAGGTGAAGACGACCACCATCAACCTCCCCGCAGGCGTGCACACCTTCGAGCTGATCTACTTCCAGCGCGACCTCGGCGCGCAGCTGAAGCTCGAGTGGCAGACCCCTAACGGCGCACGCGAGGTGATCCCCGCATCGGCTTTTGTGGAGGTCAACCCTCCGATGCCTGGCCTGCGCACCGAGCTGGCCTTCACCGGGGGCGTCATCACGAGCCACGTCAACTTTGCCACTGCCCAGACTGCCGCGATGTCGCGCACCAGCACTGTGAACTACGGTACCCTGACTAGCTTCACCCCCCTGGCTGTGGGTGTGCCCTACCAGGACCACTTTGCCGTGCGTATGCACGGGAGCCTCCGCGTGGATGTTGCCGGTGTGTACACCTTCTACCTGACTTCGGATGACGGCTCGCAGCTTCTGGTGGACGGCGCGCAGGTTGTGGACAACAACTTCCCCCACTTCGCAGTCGAGGTTGACGGCACGGTCACCCTCTCCGCAGGCTGGCACACGATTGAGGTGCACTACTTCCAGCACAACCTGGGTGCGGTGCTGAAGCTGGAGTGGTCTGGCCCCAGCATCCTGCGCGGGATCGTCCCTGCGGAGAACCTGTGGGACTCCCCGGTGCTGGTGGTGACCCCCGCGCCCGAGACAGCCGTGCCCACCGCTGTGCCGGAGACGATGGTGCCGCCGCCCGCGACACCCGCCCCGCCTGCCCTCAAGATGCAGATGCAGGTCTTCAAGGCTCAGCCCGGCGCTGAGTTCATGGACTTCCCCGACTACGACAAGCTGACCCCTGGCCTGGAGGTGGAGGTGGACGACCTGACCTTCGTCGAGGCTGACTTCACATCGCTTGTCCTCGCGGGCGTCCCTCTGCAGGACGACTTTGCCGTGCGTATCGAGGGGAGTCTGAAGGTGGACACGGCAGGGCTGCACACCTTCTACCTCACGTCGGACGACGGGTCTCTGCTTTTCATCGACGGGCACCAGTACATCAACAACGGCGGGGCGCACTTCCCCGTGGAGAAGGCCAAGGCGGTGATGCTCTCCGCTGGGTGGCACGCTGTCGAGGTGCAGTACTTCCAGCGCGACCTGGGTGCCGAGCTGAGCCTGGAGTGGGAGCAGCCCAACGCCGCACGCGCCTTCGTCCCGGAGGCCAGCCTCGGCCCGGTGTCGCTGACGTCTGCCGCCCTTGCTTCCCAGTATGCCTCGGAGGGCCGTGTGTCGGGTGTCAGGGACTGGCTGCTGGTGCCGGTGCACATGGCTGTCCTTCCCGATGGGCGTGTCTTCGCCTTCGGAACCCCCTTCGCCCCGTCCAACGCGCAGGTCGGTGGTGACGTGACGATCTGGAACCCCGATACGGACGCCTACACCCACTACGCCAACATGTTCCAGTTCAACACTTTCTGCAGCGCTGTGGTGTACAGCACCTCCGACGAGAGGCTGGCTGTCGTGGGGGGGAACACGCTGATCCAGGATGCCGACCGTGCCGTGTCCTTCTTCGACTACAAGACCGACACTGTGGTGGGCAGCGTGCCCCTGGTGTTCCCCCGCTGGTACGGCACCCTGGTGGTGCTGCACGACGGCCGCATCGTGGTGCTGGGTGGCTGTACGGGCGTCCCCCCCGCAGGCTTCCTGATGGAGGACGAGGACGTGTCGGAGATCCCCGAGCTGTACGACCCCGCCACCCAGGAGTGGGTGTCGCTGCCCGCCGCGGGGAACCACGACGCCTTCGGGCTCAACCGTCGCGCCTGGTGGTACCCCCGTGGGTACGCCGCCCCCCGCGTGACCCCCGCCGAGAGCACGAAGGTGTTCGGCGTGTCGGGCAACTGCATGTGGATCCTCGACATTGAGGGGCAGGGCAGCGTGAAGGTGATGGACCAGCGCCTCCACTTCTTCACCGGCGCCTCAGGTGGCTCCGTGATGTACACCCCCGGCAAGATCCTGGTGCTGGGCGGCGGGCAGGAGACGAACGGCGACGCCGGTGTCCCCGCCACACACCTCACAGCGATTGTGGAGTACGACGCCGCCTCCAACAACGTCACCTCCCGCCCTGCCACACCGATGCACCACGCGCGCAACTGGGTGACGGCTGTGGTCCTCCCCAACGGCGAGGTTGCTGCCCTGGGTGGCACCCGCCACGAGGTGAGCTACGAGACAGGCGTGTGGGTGCAGGAGATCGAGATCTGGACCCCCCCGGCGGACGGCACCAACGGGGGCGGCGTGTGGCGCGAGGCTGCGAAGATCAACAAGCCCCGTCTCTACCACTCCACGGCGGTGCTGCTGCCCGACGGGCGTGTCCTGCTGGGCGGTGGTGCGGTGCCCCCGTTCACCAACGCAGACTTCAACCCGGGCAGTGAGTACGGCGCTGAGATCCCCGACGACGATGTCCCCTTCCGTGACACGGAGATCTTCACCCCGTGGTACCTTTTCAACAAGGATGGCAGCCCGGTGGACAGGCCTGTCGTGACGTACAACGGGCCGCAGCCGCACCACAGCGCTCTGATGAAGGCGAGCCTTGCGGATGCCAGCCACACGATCTCCAAGATCTCGATCGTCACCCTCCCCGCCGTGACCCACAGCCACAACACTGCGCAGACCTTCACCACCATCCCGTTTGTGCAGGAGGGTGCGACCATCACCTTCCAGCTCCCCGACAAGACGCACCTCCCCCCTGGCGCGTACTACATCTTCTTCATCAACAGCAAGGGTGTCCCCTCCGAGGCCCTGCGCATCATGGGCGAGGTTGTTGTGAAGCTGTACGCCTAGGAGGGGTGAGAGAGCTGTCGAAGGGGGGGGGGGGGGTTTTGGGCGAAGAACGGGCCATCCCGTTAGTGGCACAGTCACAGGGAGGGTTGGATTTTGATATACCGTATACGTAAATATTATGGAACGTAAATATTATGGAACGGGCCCATTTTTGCCCGGTCCGTTCCATAATATTTACGTTCCAAAATATTTACAGGGCCAGTTGGGGACTCAGTGGTGAGGATGGCTTGCCTCAGGAATCGCACGAAAAGTGCACGAGTAGGTCCCGTCAGGGACTCTGTATGCCGTCCGATCACCTGGTCCAAGTCCCCGAGTCGCAGAAAGCCCTGTAAATATTATGGAACGAAAAAAATCTGGAACGCCAACCCACCAGCGTTCCAAAATATTTACGTTCCATAATATTTACGTTCCAAAATATTTACGTATACGGTATTTTGTTTTGCCGCCGATGGAAAAAAAAGAAGACGAATTTTCAAAGAAGGGGGGTTTCGGTGTTCCTCCGACCCCCCGCTTATTGCTTTCCGGGAAGATGGTTGTGGGTGATCATGCGTTAATTGGCCCAAACGGCATGTGTTGGGCCAATTTTTTTCCCAGCGGGTATATCGCCTGCACGGATCATGTCTCCCTCTCCATCGCCCGTCTGTGTGCGTATTGTGTGGCCAGCGGGGCACAGAACGAGCCTTGCTGATTCAGCCACTTGTGTGTGACCAACGATTTCTTAAGCTACAGTTTCTGTACTTCATTGGTATACACACTCGCGCTCCCCCCCCCCCCCTGGTCGGTTGGGTCGGTTGGGTTCTCCCCTCCCCTTTCAAAAACCCCTCCCTCTCCCTCCTCTCCCCCATCCCTTTTCCCCTTTCCAAACTTCTTCTTGAACTTGCGGGCGGGCAGAGTCGGGAGGGCTGGTTGGGCTAATAGCGTATCCCCAAGCAAAAAACCACTCCCCCTGGGGCCACTTGTCCCTCGGGCTCTGTTCCCCTTCCCTTCCCAGTCCCCCCCTTCCCACCCCCGACGCACGCGAGCGCGAGTCGTGATGGAGGCGCGAGATGCGCCCGGCCGTGGGCACGCGAGGAGGCGAGGGCAGTGGGCCCTCATGGCGCTGCTGGTGGCGGCGCTCACGCCCCCAGCGGGAGAGCAGCCCGGGCCGCCCCCGGTAGCGAGGGAGACGGGGGGGTCGCAGCCCCCCACACGAGTGCAGCCCGGGCCGCCCCCGGTAGCGGCAGCGGCGCGGGGGTCGCAACCCCCCGCACGTGGGCAGCCCGGGTCGCCCCCGGTAGCGGCGGGAGCAGCGGCAGCAACGGCTGCGGCGGCGGCGGCAGCACCGGGACAGGCGGAGCCGGGGGAGGGCGGGGCCCACACGGGCCCCCCCCCAACAACAGCACACCGGTCTGACCCACCGGCTTCATGCACCCCCCAACGGCACTCCCCGACGGCTGCGGAAGGGCCGCGGCCCCCCCCCGAGCAGGCAGCGGCGGTCA